>CM032162.1:43344281-43355712 GCA_018901935.1 Pugionium cornutum | reverse complement strand
GGTACGACCACACTAGAAAGCAAAAGCTCTGAATCAAAATCTAACAACCAAGATGGAGACTCGGATTCAGAAACCGATGAGAAAAGTGAAGCTGATCGACTTCCCCTTCATTGAGATAAGCCTTTGGATGTGAAACAATAGAAGCAAGAACCAGAAAATGCGTTGAACATGCAATGTGAACCCATTGAGGTTGAAACTTTAAAACCGATTCAGAAGAAGAAAAAGAAGAGTCCATGAAGATGGTTTATGATAATTCTCCTGGTGATGATTGATGTCTTCAACCAAATTTCATTGAAACTACCAGTGTTGCTTTGTTTAGGTCTTTGCGATCAAAATGGTACTATTAAGTTTTGTAGGTTTGACTGCAAATTGGTGAAGAAAGCAGTATATGAATTGAGACTTTCATTTTTACTTTGTGTTTATAGTTTTTTTTTCTTTTTTGATTGTAAAGCTTGTGTAAGATAATGAAGAAGCTTTAGTCATCTAACTGGTCGGCTTTGGATTGTGTTAAAACCTTAAACTTAATGGAATGCTATAAAGTAGAAATATTAATTACTTCTGTTGGAAATTCAGTTCCGGGTTAGCAAATTTCTAATATATTAATTGAAAATAATTTATTTTCATTGTAAGTATATTAGTAAAAAATATTAGTAAATTATATACTATTATTTATTAATAAATATAAATTAAATATTTATATAATTTTAGTTTTTATTTAAAATTATTTTTAAAATTAATTTTTGTATATGTAAATTTAATAATATTTTTGGTTAGTTTAATAAAATATGTCGATTCTCTAACCAAATTAATAACAATGACATATATTATAATTATTCTAATAAATTAAGTATATTTATATATATTTATTTAAAACTCACTTTGGTGATGAGATGTCAACATGACATTTCTGTTAATAACATATATTGTTATTTTCTTAAAATGTTTCTTAAATAATATATTAGGGATATTATATAAGACATAATTTATTAAAGTATTTAAAAAATAGTATTAGATAAATAGTTAACATTATACTATAGGGCAAATGTCTAAAATAGCATCTTTTTAAGTTTTTGTTCCAAAAATAGCACCATTAGTTTAAATTTCCAATAATAGCACAAATTTAAGATTAAAATGCATTAAAACTATATTTTAATAGAAAATATTAAACCCTAAATTGGAAATAATGAACCCAAATACAATACTTTAAGTTTATGTATAATTTATTTAGAATAAATAAATATTTTTACATAAGTATTTGTGCTATTTTTGGGAATTTAATTTTATGATGCTAGATTTGGAAGAAAAACTTTAAAAAGTGCTATTTTAGGGTATTACTCTATACTATATGTAAATCTCTACTATTTCGACATAAAAAACAAAACAATATAAAATAAAAAATTAAAATTTTAAAATTAGTCAAACAAAAATATAAAACAAAAGTTTATAATAATTGAATATTTTTCACATCTATATTTTTTTATCTATTTAATAATATTGTATTTCCAATATATAAATAATTTAAATTTATTTATATAATTTGATTTTATTGTATATTTCATTTATATAATCAATATTGAAAATTTCATAAAAATATTTTAAATAAAAGATCAGTTATATATGTATATAATTTGTATTTACTAAATAAATAATTAATTATAATGTAAAATATTTTCTCCGTGTAGATGTAGATCTAAATCTAGTTTTACTAAACCGGAGATTATTATATGTTTTGCTTTGAATTTTAGCAAAGAAACGTATGAAGGACACTATAAAGTTTAGAATATTTCCTTTTCTCCTTTCATTTAGTATATGCTTTAGTGAAAACAGATTCCACATTTTGATTGTGGTTGGAGACATTATTGATGGTGAAGATTTTGATGAGAATTGGTCAAATAAACCCAACTCGAGAAAACCACACAATAACACTAACCAAGTCTCATTAGTTGAGCTAAACAATCTTGATTCTTGATATAGTATATCAAGTTCACCAACTTGTACAAGAAGATCTCAATCAATCACATGTTGCAAGGTCAAGACCTCTCGTAATTGTAAGAGTTTCAGTGACAATGTCTGTGAATCATTTGTTTCTTCTCTTACTGATATGCCACAATAACATGTTTTGTTTTGTTCTTATAAATAGAAGAGATTTTTATTTACTTTCATTAAGTTTTTTTTTTATTATCGTCTCTCTACCCAATACAAATGAATTTGTTTAATGAGTTAGAGTTTGAATTAGGACAAATGTCTAAAATAGTACTTTTCTAAGTTTTTGTTCCAAAAATAGCATCATTAGTTTAAATTTCCAATAATGACATAAATTTAAGATTAAAATACATTAAAACTATATTTTAATAGAAAAAAGTTAAACCATAAATTGGAAATAATGAACCCAAATATAATACTTTAAGTTTATGTATAATTTATTTAGAATAAATAACTATTTTTACATAAGTATTTGTGCTATTTTGGGAATTTAATTTTATAATGCTAGATTTGGAAGAAAAACTTTAAAATGTGTTATTTTAGGGTATTACTCTTTGAATTATGGGTTTATAATTTATATTATAGCTTGAATATATTATGAGTTTTTTTTTCTTTTTTTTGAATCATTTTCTTGTGAAAATGTTTAATTAAAAATAAGATATACCGCAATTGTAACCGCATTATTAATCACAGTAATAACCGCTATCGCAAACAACAAACAAATAAATAAAATTTATTTTCTCTCGGCCTTTGTTGTAAAAATTGGTTTCTCTGCTTTGTGTTCGATTTCGTGTAAAATGGTGTAGTAGTGAAATTTACCTTTAAGATGAAGTCTAATGTGAATATGAAGTAGTGAAGTTCAATTAATTATTTTTTGTACGAATATAATTTGTTGAAAATAAACAAACTCATCCAAATACATATACAATAAAGTTTAGCTTTTGTCATAATTTGTATCAAAACAAGAGCATGGTTAGAGGACATAGTATCATGTTCAATTAAATTAGCTAACTAATAGATAACAATGGTTACCTTTAATCATAAACAAGAATGTGATAGCTATAAGCCAAATTATCTTACATAAAATTGAACTTTTTATAAATTTTTATTGTTTTATCAATTTTATAAATGGAAAAGTCGTCAAATAAACTACCGCTATGTTTATAATAATCTTGTTCGTTTGTTCGTCGTCGACGGTTGTGGTTGCGGCTGCGGTAAATACTGTGATTATACATGCGGTATATATTGTTTGTTTGTATGTCATCGGTGATTGCACTTGCGGTTGATCATAGATTTTTATTCGAATTATTGTTTTAATCAGTCATAAAAAAAATTACGATGGAAGACATACCGTCTGACCGCTGTAATTAATCATAAATACATGCGGCAACTAAATGAATAACAATCTAGTTCAGCCACAGTCGTAAGAACCGATGACCAACAAACAAATATATTATTATTAAATCCCACCACAAATTATTTAATTAGCTAATAAATGACTGCAAATAAATCTTAATTGTGTTTTTGTATTTTGACCAAGTCTTACATAGTTACGTTACATTATCTTAGAACAATGCTTTGACATTGCTAACTTTTATTAATAATTTATTGACGGTAATGGATTACAAATCATATTTTATATTAATTTTTAAAAATATATTATTGATATTAATAAGATCCGTTCTGTAACTAATTAAATTATATGACATGAGTGCAATACGAATATTTAAAATTGAACTCTCGTGAGAAAATTTACAAAGATAAAAACACTAATTCATTGACTAAAACCAATTAAAAAATAAATCAAATTAAATTAATATCATATATATAATTGTATTGACTGGTGAAAAATCAAAGAGACACGGTTTACAAAAATTAGGAAAAGGGTTTGAAAGAAAGAAAGAGATCATCTCAAGTCCAGTCTTGTAGGAAATCATCATATGTTGCTTTCTCAAAATTTATTATATCCAAAATTTTATATTGGTCGTGTTTGTTTGTCAGTCAGATGCAGCAGATTATTGTTTGTTTAATTGTTCTAGGTATTTATAGTAGACGCAGCGATCAAACATTGCGTCTTATGTTGTAATTTTTTTGACCGCTAATTAAAATAACGATACGATTAAAAATATGCGATCAATCGTAACCGCCGATGACAGATAAACGAATAATATCTACCACAGCTGCATCCGTAGTGTTGACCGCAGCCGCATCCATAACCGATTGTGGCGATCAAACGAACAAAACTATTATATTTTTATGTTGTGTTGACAAACAAAAATTTTCGTAATATGTTTGTGCCACAAAGTTTACAGATCATATACATATTTACAAAGTAGGAAGATGATATATGTACATATATACATATATGGCCAGATAAATATAATTTTTTATAAAATATTTAGAGATCTTGTTATATAAATTTGAATTTAATAATATGAATTTTATAATTTACGAGATTTTGACATGTATATGTATTAATTAATATTATCAATTTATTAATACAAATAAACACAAAGTTAACATATAATATTTCACATGTAATATAGTATATTAACACAAAAATAGCATTTAAGATTATTACTATACCTCAATAATTTTGGACATGTGTTATTATTATTTTGGATTATGAAATTTTCTAAAATATTTAAATATAAAAATATTAGATTATTGAATCAACCCGTTATGTTATCATTTTAAAAATTAATATATAGATATTTTTATTAATCGTTTAAATAATAGTATGGACTCTTTTGTATAAAACAAAGTCTGATATAATGCGAAACAACAAAAGATATAAAATTTTATTATTAAACACTCAAAATGAAAATTTAAAATTATGTGACTAAATAAAAATTTGATTATCTGGAATCCTATTATCCATTTTAACAAAAAAATCCTATTATCCAAATGATGAGCTCAAAGGCGAAGTCTAGAGAATTTGGAACCATGTATATCTTAACCTAAGGTTGTTTGTAGCTTGGTAGCTTTGGTTGGGTTAAGAGCTGAATTGTTGAATTTTCCCCCATTATTTATGTGTTACTTATTTCCTATTTTTTTCTATTTAAAAAGTGTCTTATGTATCAGCAATTTTCCAAAATTTTACTATAAAATTATTTATTTTAAGTATAGTATTTTTATTTTCAATTTTTAATAGTAAAACAAATTATATATTAAAATATTTTAAAATATATCTATGATAGAGAAAATTTAAATAATAAATTTGAAAAAAACTCAAACATAATATAATTTTATTTATAATTTACTTAAAATAAATAAAGATTATTTACATTCTAATGTGTGCTATTTTAAAAATTTTAGTTTTCTTATTTTTCATAAAAAAATTAAAAAAGTATTATTTTAAATTATTATTTTATATTTATTTATAGGGTAATTGATAAAAATAACATTATTTTAAATTTTTCTTTCAAATATAGTATCATTAATTTAAATTTTTGAAAATAAAATAAATTTAATATTAAAATACTTTAAATTTTTTAATAAAGAAAAATTTAATTTTAAATTTGAAAACAAATCTAAATATAATATTTTAGTTATATTTGAAATTTTTTCGTGGTAAATATTTTTTTAAAATAATTCATTTTTAAATTTAAATTTTGCTTCAAAATTTGAAACAAAAGTTTAAAAATTAGTATTTTAAAATATTATTCTTATTTATATATATATATATAATGAAGTGTGGGAAGAACGTTGAACATGGACCGTTTCTCGAATTCTATTCGGTGGTCAAGAGAAAGCATTTTCTTTATTCGGTGCAAAAAAATACAATGACAAACAATTATTATAATTGAAGTAAACGCCAACTCTCTCTCTCCCTCTCTCTCTCCCTCTCTCTCTCCCTCTCTCTCTCCCTCTCTCTCTCCCTCTCTCTCTCCCTCTCTCTCTCCCTCTCTCTCTCTCCCTCTCTCTCTCCCTCTCTCTCTCTCCCTCTCTCTCTCCCTCTCTCTCTCCCTCTCTCTCTCCCTCTCTCTCTCCCTCTCTCTCTCCCTCTCTCTCTCCCTCTCTCTCTCCCTCTCTCTCCCTCTCTCTCTATCTCTCCATATAAATGGGTCATGCATGCAGTTTTAACGTCTGTGTGACGAAAATAAAACACACAAACAAAAAGAATGAATAATAATAATAATATGAAAAACACCAAGTGTTAAAATCGGCGACTCCGTCTGTTAACGCCGTAATAAAAATGTCATCACCGGAGACTACTCTTATCTCCGGCAAATCAGAGATGCACGAGGCGGCGAGACGACAGCTGTCGTCTAAGGTATACAAAAGATCTACATCCAAAAATATATCATAAAGACATCGTAAATATTTGCTAATTATTGTTTTAATATATATAACTGTATAAATGATTCATGCTAGCTTTAATATTTTTGAAATGTAATTTTGGTATTATTACTATTTATAATATTCACCAAAGTTTACAATTTATATTTTTTAACAACGACTATCTTATAGGTGCACTTTAAACTATAAATAACAAAACAAAAAAAATCATAAATTTTATTATTTTTCGTGATTATTCACTAAAAAAAATTAGAGTAATATTTTAAAATAATATTTTTTTGTTGAGCAATTTACTAAAATAGCATATTTTTAAGTTTTTTTTTCCAAAAATATCATCATTATTTTAAAGTTTTAATAATAACACAAATTTAAGATTAATATATATTAAAATATCATTTTCATAAAAAAAATTTAAATCATAAATTAGAAGAAAGAACCCAAATATAATGTTTTAAATTTATGTATAATTTATTTAGAGTAAATAAGTATTTTTTATATAATTATTTATGCTAATTTTAAAATTTTAATTTTATAATGTTAGATTTAGAACAAAATTTTTAAAAAGGGCTATTTTAAGATCTTACTCTTTTTTGTTCCAAATCTAACAATTTAAACTTGTAATTTCAAACTAGCACAATTATATTGTGAAAATATTTATTTATCATAAATAAAATTATAAATAAAATTAAATATTATGTTTCGGTTCTGTTTTTTCTATTTAAATTTTTTAGTAAGAAATTTAAAATATTATAATATTAAATTTATGGTATTTTTATAAATTTAAACTAGTAATACTATATTTGAAATAAAAATTTCAAATAATGATATTTTACACAATTATCCTATAAATTATTCAGATCAAATATTATTGCTATTTTATTTTAAGTTATTCCATCATGACATTACTTATTTGATATACTAGTCATTATTAAAAAAATTCATTATTAAATTTTCTATTATAAATGCTCTTATAGAAGGGATCAAGAAAAACTATGCCCACGACGCTCCTAAACGCAAACCCTAGCAATTTCCGAGCCTTAGTTCAGAAATTTACCGGACGTTCTGCCGGCATTGATGTCTCCGTCGGAAGAAAAGGTCCGGTGACGTTAGATTTCAGGTCGCCGTCTTCGGTGTCGAAAGAAGTCTTTTTTTCCGAGCTCCGGTGATCTTCAGAATTACGACCGTGATACCAATAGGCACGTGAAGAATCACGTGACAATGAAATGGGAGAGTAATGAAACGACGTCGTGTGAGACTGCTACACTAAGTGATAACTATTATGGTATTAGTCACTCGGAAAATAATAGCTTTAATGGATTGATTAATATGGATTTTGATGAATTTTACTTTGACGAGGTAATGTTGGAGGAGTTTTTGAAGATAGATCTCGAAACATGATTATGATTTATTTTTTTAGGATTATGAAACTTAATTATGATGTATGATATTAAATAATCGTGATGATATTAAAAGATATCATGAAAATCACGAATGCAATAATTCTAAATTAATATTTAGGATTCCAGTGAGTTTTTCAAAAAGAAATTGTTTAAAATAGTACTATTTTAAATTTTTGTTATAAATATAGTATTTATTGTTTAAATTTTTAAAAATAACATAAATTTAATACTAAAATAATTTAAAATCTTCTTAATAAAAAAATTTAAATCCTAAATTAGAAAAATAAATCATAAATTAAAATTTTTTATCGCAGTTTTCTGATTAGAATATGACGTTTGACGATCATTTAAGATAGATAATTATTTTCATATAATAATTTATGCTATTTTAATAATTTTATTTTTAGTGTGTTAGATTTGAAAGATAAATTTAAAAAATAATATTTTAGGGTATTACTCATTAAAAAATGTATTATTTGAAGTCAAAATTAGCATATATATAATATATAGGAAAATTGACAAAATAACAATCTTCTAAAATTAAAATTCCAACAATAATACAGAATTTTATGTGGAAAACATAATTAATATAAAATAAAATTAAAATATTATATTTAATTTTTTTAATTTAGAAATTCAATTTTAATATTTTTTAAATAAATTTTAATAAATTGGGAAATTGATAAAATAGCACTATTTTAAATTTTTATTACAAATATAGTACCATTAGTTTAAATTTTTTAAAATAGCACAAATTTAATATTAAAATACCTTGAAAATTCTTCTTAATAAGAAAAACTTAAATTCTAAATTAGAAAAAAACCCAAATATAATCTTTTGATTTAATGTTATAATTTATTTATGGTAACTATGTTTTTTTACAACATAACTTATGTTATTTTGGAATTTTAATTTTAGAATACTAAATTTAAAATAAAAACTTGAAAAAAAAACCTATTTTAAGATATACTCTAAATTAATTAGCATTGGAAATTAAAAAGAAAGGTACTCCATTTCCAAGAAATTATTATTACGATGAATAATTTTATAAAATGAAGACAACAAATAAAAACAGAATAAAGAGAAAAGTTCACAACATGCTATCAGCTCTTGAAGGCAATCTCCTAAAGAAGTTTTGAGGAACTGAAGGAATATCAAAAACCCTAAGCCTAGGATGTCTCATGACGTAAAACGCAAGCAATGTCATCAGCAGTTTCATGGAGACTACGAAGATTACTCCACAAGCAACCAAACAAAACATCGAAAACAGAAACGTTGCCCTAGGATCTCTCCAACTCAACAAATTCTTCACTCTCTCTCCTTGTGTAGCCAAATCTCCTAATACCAGCATCATTCTCCCTGCAATTCCTCTTAACCTATCATACCTTTTCTTCACCAAATCCAGAGATTTAGTCGTCGGAAACCCATCAAACTCCTCATCTAGCTCATCGGATAAAACCGAATCTGCTTTAGACAACTTTATATCCATGTGAGGAGGATGTCTCGGTCTCAAACGATATCGATAAAACCCGATCACGAAGCAATACAACAGCAGAGTAGTGACGCAATACTTAGGGAGGAAAACAATGAACAAGAAGATGAAATGTGCAAATATCGTTGTTACCGGACTCTTCCATTTGCATACGGAATCAAACCAAATCCAAAAATCAACAAACGCTGTGAAGAAAGTCACAAGTCGTTCGAAATTAGCTCTTCCTCTTCTTAAACTCCAAATGTTTGATCCGAAATCGAGCATATACTCAATCACATCTCTTCCTAGAGGCGGCTCAGTCCGACCTAGCTTCAGACAAAGTATGTGAGTTGCTTGATGCCTAAGACTATCAAGCTGGTAGATTGACAATGGAGTTAGATAATGCATTTCAGGTAGCAACGGCTTTGAGTATTTCTGAAGCATATCGATCGTTGAAGGACATGAGAATCTAACCGCAAGCTGAATCTCTCCCATTTTCTTCACACCGTCTGGTTTCAATACTATTAACGGATACGAATGTGTGTAGATTCTCTCGGTTTCGAGTGTGGATAAACGTATCCGTATCTTCCCAATTCTCGAATCTTTCGGACCATTTGTGTTTCCAGGTACTAACAGATGTGTGTTATCGAAAACCGCAATGGTTATAACGGTACAAGGATCATAAACCTCCCATGTATACTGCTCGTTCCATTTCGGGCTAAAACTGTCTATGATCGTCCTCGTTCTTACCCATTTCTGCCCATATTTCGCCACGCAATATACATCAGTCGTTCCACGGCCGTCCCGTGACTTCATCGGCATCAACCCTGAAGCACTGATGACTCCTAGCTCCAACACACCAATAGCTTGAGGCCATAGAAGCTTAGCAGAAGCTCTGTAATCACTACTATACTGAATCGATTCGTCAAGCACATGGTAACCTCCTTCCAACGAAACGCGCAAATGAATCCTCCCTGCAAATCCTGAGTTTCCGATGCGCTCGAGGTTGTACCACAGAGCTGGTACAGGTCCAGGAAGTAGTCGTCTTTCAACCTGAGACAGTTTTATCTCACATTTGCCTAAACAATCCTCTCTCTGACCAACCTTGTCTTCCAAGCTAAGGATCAAACTGTCCTCAAACGGCTCAACCGCAACAAACATCATATCTTCGTTCCAAACCGGACTCAAACTCCGCGTCTGCGAAACACGACTCCTCACAACAACATTCCCTACAAAACCTTTCACTAAAACCTCCGGGTTGGTTCTGTTTCCTTGCAAATCTTGAGCCTCAATGACATTCACTCGCAAATACCATAGCCTCGGAGATAGATACACTTTAGATCGCGTAATCACTGCGTTTTCTCCCGTCACAGGAGCTGATGAATCGGAATGCCAAGCCTCCGGAAAAACTTCATCGGCTTGTGTCCCCATCCATACAGACAACATAACCTCTCCTCCCAATTTGTTCCCATTTATATCTTCTAATCTATACCACTGAGGAGCTAATGGACTGTCCGGTGGGACACGTGTCGGAATCTCAGTCACTTGGAATTTACACTTTCCGATTATCTCTTCGTCGTTCACCTTCACAACCACTTCTAAAACATTCCCTTGAAGACGATCGCCGTTAAAGGCGAAAACTTCGTGAAATTCTGGATTAGGGTTACGGTTTGTGCTACACTTTGTTCTTCCTTTGCAGCCACCGATTGTGACTTCGACGAATGAGTCATTGGGAGATAAAGCTCGAGCCTTGAGGATTCTAATGTAGAGAAATGTCATGCGTTCGACGAGATCGAATGATGACGTCAGCATTTCACCGCCGGGAATTGATCTTCCACCGCCGATTTTGGGGCATGTTTCTTTGAGAGAGAAATCGTTCGCTGCCATTTTTGTTGTTGTGATGGAAGCGTTTCTGTGTTTTGCAAATAAGAAAATGTTACGAAAGTTTTGGTTTTCAAATCTTTTAATTTGTTTTAACTATTCAGAGAAAATCATGGGGGATGAATGAGTAATCATAAACATTTAAAGCTTATATTTTGTTGTGAGAAATATCAAAAGATTTTTTTTTTTACAGTTTTTCATAATTATTTAAATTATATAGGGTTCCTTAATTTAATGAATTAACGTTTCAAGAATTTAATGCAAATATTTTATGACTAAATGTTGGGAATAATATTTTTTATATTCATTTGTTTTTTAAAATCGAGTGATTCAATTTTAAAATGGTTATTAATGCAAATATTCAATGTATTTATATGAGGATAAAAGATTTCAT
>CM032162.1:43283345-43343781 GCA_018901935.1 Pugionium cornutum | reverse complement strand
GGACTTATATCATTTTGAGTCGTAAATCAAAATGTTAAAGATGACTTATTGTGGGCATGTCAAGTTGATCATTTAGTTAAAACAATCCTTCTAAACTAATCATTGGGGCTCAAGTGTAAAGGCTTATCAATGAAACATAATGCATGGCATCACGCAAATCGGGATAACTTGGATTACTTGGAGGCTTTGTTGTAGCTATATTTGTCTTATATTTTGTCACAATATAGTAAATCTGGCTTGATTAACGTGAGCGTTGGATTCATGTCATTATGAATTCTAAATCAAAATTAATGGAAGATTTAGAGCGGACATGTCAAGTTGATCCGCTAGTTAAAATGATCATTCTAAATTGTTGCTCTTTGAGTAAAGGCTTATAAATAAAACATAATGCATGGCATCACGCTGTTTGGGATACATTTGATTATTTTGAGGCTTTGTCGTATCTCTTTCTGTCTCAAATGCTGTCACAATATGGAAACTTGAACTAGCTTAACGTGAGCGTTGGACTCATATCATTTTGAGGCCTAAATCAAAAGTTAAAAACGGTTTATAACGTACATGTCAAGTTGATCAGCAAGTTAAAATGATCATTCGTGCTCCTAGAGTAAAGGCTTATAAATGATGCATAATACAAGACATTACGCATACTGGGATAGATTGGATTGCTTTGAGGCTTTGTCGTAGCTCTTTTAGTCTCCAATGTTGTCACAATATGGAAAATTGAGCTAGCTTAAAGTTGGCATTGGATTCATATCATTTTCAGCTCTAAACCAAAACTTAAAGATGATTTAGTGCATACATGTTAAGTTGATCATCTAGGTAAAATGACATTCTAAACTGATCATTTGTGTTCCTTGAGTAAAGGCTTATGAATGAAGCACAATACATGGCATCACGCAGTTTGGGATACATTGGATTACTTTGAGGCTTTTTCGTAGCTCTTTCAGCCTCAAATGTTGTCACAATATGGAAAATTGAGCTAGCTTAACGTTGGAGTTGGATTCATATCATTTTGAGCTCTAAACAAAAAGTTAAATACGATTTACTGCAGACATATTAAGTTAATCAGCAAGTTAAAGTGACATTCTAAACTGATCATTGGTGTTCCTTAAGTAAAGCATTATAAATAAAGCATAATGCATGGCATTACGCAGTTTGAGATATATTTGATTACTTTGAAGCTTTGTGTAGCTCTTTCACTCTCAGATTTTATCACAATATGAAAAATTGAGCTAGATTAATGTGAGCTTTGGATATATTTCAATATGAACTCAAAATCAAAAGTTATGGACGACTTTGTGCTGATATATCAAGTTGATCAGCCCGTTAAAGTGATCATTCCAAACTGATCAATGGTGCTCCTTGAAAAAAAGTCTTATAAAGAAGCATAATGCATGGGATCACGGAGTTTGGGATACATTTGATTACTTTGAGACTTTGTCGTAGTTCTTTCAGTCTCAAATATTGTCACAATATGGCAAGTTGAGCTAGTTTAACGTGAGCGTTGGACTTATATCATTTTGAGTCGTAAATCAAAATGTTAAAGATGACTTATTGTGGGCATGTCAAGTTGATCATATAGTTAAAATAATCATTCTAAACTGATCACTGGGGCTCAAGAGTAATGGCTTATCAATGAAGCGTAATGCATGGCATCATGCAAATCGGGATAACTTGGATTACTTGGAGGCTTTGTTGTAGCTATATTTGTCTTATATTTTGTCACAATATAGTAAATCTGGCTTGATTAACGTGAGCGTTGGATTCATGTCATTATGAATTCTAAATCAAAATTAATGGAAGATTTAGAGCGGACATGTCAAGTTGATCCGCTAGTTAAAATGATCATTCTAAATTGTTGCTCTTTGAGTAAAGGCTTATAAATAAAACATAATGCATGGCATCACGCTGTTTGGGATACATTTGATTATTTTGAGGCTTTGTCGTATCTCTTTCTGTCTCAAATGTTGTCACAATATGGAAACTTGAACTAGCTTAACGTGAGCGTTGGACTCATATCATTTTGAGGCCTAAATCAAAAGTTAAAAACGGTTTATAACGTACATGTCAAGTTGATCAGCAAGTTAAAATGATCATTCGTGCTCCTAGAGTAAAGGCTTATAAATGATGCATAATACAAGACATTACGCATACTGGGATAGATTGGATTGCTTTGAGGCTTTGTCGTAGCTCTTTTAGTCTCCAATGTTGTCACAATATGGAAAATTGAGCTAGCTTAAAGTTGGCATTGGATTCATATCATTTTCAGCTCTAAACCAAAACTTAAAAATGATTTAGTGCATACATGTTAAGTTGATGATCTAGGTAAAATGACATTCTAAACTGATCATTTGTGTTCCTTGAGTAAAGGCTTATGAATGAAGCACAATACATGGCATCATGCAGTTTGGGATACATTGGATTACTTTGAGGCTTTTTTGTATCTCTTTCAGCCTCAAATGTTGTCACAATATGGAAAATTGAGCTAGCTTAACGTTGGAGTTGGATTCATATCATTTTGAGCTCTAAACAAAAAGTTAAATATGATTTACTGCAGACATATTAAGTTAATCAGCTAGTTAAAGTGACATTCTAAACTGATCATTGGTGTTCCTTAAGTAAAGCCTTATAAATAAAGCATAATGCATGGCATCACGCAGTTTGAGATATATTTGATTACTTTGAAGCTTTGTGTAGCTCTTTCACTCTCAAATTTTATCACAATATGGAAAATTGAGGTAGATTAATGTGAGCTTTGGGTATATTTCAATATGAACTCTAAATCAAAAGTTATGGATGATTTTGTGCTGATATATCAAGTTGATCGGCCTGTTAAAGTGATCATTCCAAACTGAATAATGGTGCTCCTTCAAGAAAAGGCTTATAAAGAAGCATAATGCATGGGATCACGGAGTTTGGGTTACATTTGATTTCTTTAAGGCTTTGTTGTAGCTCTTTCAGTCTCAAATGTTGTCACAATATGGAAAGTTGAGCTAGCTTAACGTGAGCGTTGTACTCATATCATTTTGAACTCTAAATCAAAAGTTAAAGACGATTTACTGCGGATATGCCAAGTTGGTCAGGTAGTTGAAATGATCATTTTAAAATTGATCATTGGTGCTCCTTGAGTAAAGGCTTATAAATGAAGCATAATGCATGGCATCACGCGGATTGGGATAGATTGGATTACTTGGAGGCTTTGTCATTGCTATATTTGTCGTATATTTTGTTACAGTATAGTAAATTGAGCTAGCTTAACGTGAGCGTTGGATTCGTGTCATTATGAACTCTAAATTAAAAGTTATAGACAATTTAGAGCGGACATGTCAAGTTGATCAGCAAGTTAAAATGATTATTCTAAACTAATCATTGGTGCTCCTTGAGTAAAGGATTATAAATGAAGCATATTGCATGGCAGCACGTAGTTTGGGATACATTGGATTACTTTTAAGCTTTGTGTAGCTCTTTTAGTCTCAAATTTTGTCACAATGTTGAAAATTGAGCTAGCTTAACGATAGCTTTGGATACATGTCATTACGAACTATAAATAAAAAGTTATGAATGATTTTTTGTGGACATGTCATGTTGATCGGCCAGCTAAAATGAGCATTCCAAACAGATCAATGGTGCTCCATGAGTAAAGGCTTATCAATAAAACATAATGCATGGGATCACGTAGCTTAGGATACATTTGATTACTTTGAGACTTTGTCGTAGCTTAGGATACATTTGATTACTTTGAGACTTTGTCGTAGCTCTTTCAGTCTCAAATGATGTCACAATATGGAAAGTCGAGATAGATTAATGTGAGTGTTTGAGTCATATCATTTTGAGCTCTAAATCAAAAGTTAAAGAAGATTTATTGCAGACATGAAAATTTGATGAGCTAGTTAAAATGATCATTCTAAACTAATCATTGGTGCTGTTAGAGTAAAGGCTTATAAATTAGATTACTTGGAGGCTTTGTCATAGCTATATTTGTCTTTTATTTTGTCACAATATAGTAATTTGAGCTAGCTTAACTTGAGCGCTGGATTCGTGTCATTATGAACTCTAAATCCAACGTTATGGATGATTTAGAGCGGAAATGTCAAGTTGATCGGCTACTTAAAATGATTATTTTAAACAGATCATTGGTGCTCCTTGGGTAAATGCTTATAAATGAAGCATATTGCATGGTATCACGTAGTTTGGGATACATTTAATTAATTGAGGCTTTGTGTAGCTCTTTCTGTTTCAAATCTTGTCACTAAATGGAAAATTGAGCTAGCTTAACGTGAGCTTTGGATTTGTGTCTTTATGAACTCTAAATCAAAAGTTATGGATGATTTTGTGCGAAAATGTCAAGTTGATCGGCCAGTTAAAATGATCATTCCAAACTGATCAACGGTGCTCCTTGAGTAAAAGCTTATAAATAAGCCTAACGCATGGGATCACACAGTTTGGAATACATTTGATTACTTGAGACTTTGTCGTTGCTCTTTCAGCCTCAAATGTTGTCACAATATGGAAAGTGGAGCTAGCTTGAAGTGAGCTTTGGACTCGTATCATTCTAAGCTCTAAATCAAAATTTAAAATAGATTTATTGTGTACATGTCAAGTTGATCAGCTAGTTAAAATGATCATTCTAAACTGATCATTGGTGCTGTTAGAGTAAAGAATTATAAATGAAACATAACGCGTGACATCACACATATTGGGATAGATTGGATTACTTGGAGGCTTTGACGTAGCTATATTTATCTTATATTTTGTCACAATATAGTAAATTGAGCTAGCTTAATTTGAGTGCTGGATTCGTGTCATTATGAATTCTAAATCCAAAGATATGGATGGTTTAGAGCAGACATGTCAAGTTGATCGGCCACTTAAAATGATCATTCTAAACAGATCATTGGTGCTCCTTGAGTAAATGCTTTTAAATGAAGCATAATGTATGGCATCATGCAGTTTGGGATACATTTGATTACTTTGAGCCTCTGTGTAGCTCTTCAGTTTCAAATGTTGTGACTAAATGGAAAATTGAGCTAGTTTAACGTAAGCTTTGGATTCTTGTCTTTATGAACTCTAAATCAAAAGTTATGGATGATTTTGAGCGACAATGTCAAGTTGATCGGCCAGTTAAAATGATCATTCCAAACTGATCAATGGTGCTCCTTGAGTAAAGGCTTTTATATAAGCCTAATGCATGGCATCATGCAGTTTGGGATACATTTGATTACTTTGAGACATTGTCGTTGCTCTTTCAGTCTCAAATGTTGTCACAATATGGAAAGTTGAGCTAGCTTAACGTGAGCGTTGGACTCATATTATTTTTAGCTCTAAATCAAAAGTTAAAAACGATTTATCACGGACTTGTCAAGTCGATCAGCTAGTTAAAATAGTCATTCTAAACTTATCGTTGGTGCCCCTAGATTAAAGGCTTATAAATGAAGCATAATACATGACATCACGTTGATTGGGTTAGATTGGGTTAGATTTGATTACTTGGAGGCTTTGTCGTAGCTATATTTGTCTTATCTTTTTTTTCAAAATATAGTAAAGTGAGCTAGCTTAAGGAGACTGTTGGAATCGTGTCATTATGAACTCTAAATCAAACGTTATGGAGCGGACATGGCAAGTTGATCGGCCAGTTAAAATGCTTATTCTAAACTGAGCATTGCTGCTGCTTGACTAAATGCTTATAAATGAAGGATAATGCATGGCATCACGCAGTGTGGGATACATTGGATCATTTTGAGGATTTGTCGTAGCTCTTTAAGTCTTAAATGTTGTCACAATATGGAAAATCTAGCTAGCTTAACATTGGCGTTGGATTCATATCATTTTCAGCTCTAAAACAAAACTTAAAAAAGATTTAGTGCAGTTATGTCATGTTTATCAGTTAGTTAAAATGATCATTCTAAACGGATCATTGCAGCTCCATGTGTAAAGCCTTATAAATGAAGCACAATGCATGACATCACCCACTTTGGGATCGATTGAATTACTTGGAGGCTTTGTCTTAGCTATTTTGGTGTTAAATTTTGTCACAATATAAAAAATTGAGCTAGCTTAACGTGAGTGTTGGATTCGTGTCATTCTTAACTCTAAAGTTACGTACGATTCAGGGCGGACATGTCAAGTTGATCGGCCAGTTAAAATGATCCATTGGATTACTTGGAGCTTTTTTCCTAGCTCTTTCAGCCTCAAATGTTGTCACAATATGGAAAATTGAGTTAGCTTAACGTGGGTGTTGGATTCATGTCATTTTGAGGTCGTAATCAAAAGTTAAAGACGATTTAGTGTGGACATGTCAGGTTGATCAGCAGGTTCATATGATCATTATAGACTGAAAATTGGTGCTCATTCAGTAAGACTATATAAATGAAGCATAATGCATAACATCACACAGTTTCGGATAGATTGCATTACTTGGAGGCTTTGTCGTAGCTATTTTGATCTTATTCTATCACCATATGGAAAATTGAGCTAGCCTAACGTGGGCATTGGATTCATGTCATGTTGAGCTCTAAATCAAAAGTTAAAGATGATTTAGTGCCGGATATATCAAGTTGATCAGCTAGTTAAATTGATCAGTCTAAACTAATCATTGGTGCCCCTTGAGCAAAGGCTTATAAATGAAGGATAATGCATGACATCACGCAATTGTGGGATAAATTGGATTACTTGGAGGCTTTGCAGTAGCTATTTCAGTCATAAATTTTTTCACAATATATAAAATTGAGCTCGTTAATGTGAGCATTGGATTTGTGTCAGTCAAAACTCTAAATCAAAAGTTACAAACGATTTAGTGCGGACATGTCAACTTAATCGGCAAGTTAAAATGATCATTCTAAACTGATCACTGGTGCTCCTTGAGTAAAGGCTTATAAATCAAGCAAAATGCATGGCATCACGCAGTTTGGGATACATTGGATTAGTTTGAGGCTTTGTCATAGCTCTTTTACTCTCAAATGTTGTCACAATAATGAAAATTGAGCTAGCTTAACATGGGCGTTGAATTCATATCATTTTGAGCTCTAAACCAAAAGTTAAAGACGATTTAGTGTGGACATGTCAAGTTGGTCAGCTACTTAAAATGACCATTCTAAATTTATCATTGGTGCACCTTGAGTAAAAACTTATCAATGAAGCATAATGCATTGCATCACGCAATTAGGGATAGATTGGATTACTTGGAGGCTTTGTCATGGCTATTTCTATGTTAAATTCTATCACAATATAGAAATATGAGATAGCTTAACGTGGGCATTGGATTCATGTCATACTGAACTCTAAACCAAAAGGTACAGACGATTTACTACGGACATATCAAGTTGATCAGCCAGTTAAAATGATCATTCTAACCTTATCATTGGTGCTCCTTGAGTAAAGGCTTATAAATGAAGCATAATGCATGGCATCACGCAGTTTGGGATACAGTAGATTACTTAGAGGCTTTTTAGTAGCTTTTTCAGTCTCAAATGTTGTAAGAATATGGGAAATTGAGGTAGCTTAACCTGGGAGTTGGACACATGTCATTTTGAGCTCTAAATCAAAAGTTAAAGACGATTTAGTGCGGACATGTCAAGTTGATCAGCTAGTTAAAATGTTCATTGGTGCTCCTTGAGTAATGGCTTATAAAAGAAGCATAATGCATGGCACCACACAGTTTGGGATACAATGGATTACTTGGATGCCTTGTTGTAGCTCTTTCAGTATCAAATGTTGTCACAATATGGAAAATTGAGCTAGTTTAACATGGGTGTTGGATACATTTATTTTGAAGTCTAAATCTAAAGTTACAAATGATTTCGTGCCGACATGTCAAGTTGATCAGCCAGTTAAAATGATCATTCTAACATGATCATTGGTACTACTTGAGTAACGGCTTATAAATGAAGCATATTGCATGGCATCACACAGTTCAGGATACATTGGAATACTTGGAGGCTTTATCGTAGCTCTTTCAGTCTCAGATATTGTCACAATATAGAAAATTGAGCTAGCGTACCGTGGGAATTGGATTCTTGTCATTCTTAACTCCAAATAAAAAGTTACGGACGATTTAGTGCGGACATATCAAGTTGATCGGACAGTTAAAATGATCATTCTAAGGTGATTATTGGTGCTCCTTGAGTAAAGGCTTATAAATGAAGCATAATGCATGGCATCACGTTGTTTGGGATACATTAGATTACTTTGAGGCTTTGTCGTATCTATTTCAGTGTCAAAATGTTGTCATAATATGGAAAATTGAGCTAGTTTAATGTGGGAGTTGGGTTAATGTAATTGAGCTCTAAATCGAAAGTTCAAGACAATTTAGTGTCGGACATATCAAGTTGATCAGGTAGTTAAAATAATCATTCAAAACTAATCATTGGTGCTCCTTCAATAAAGACATTTATAAATGGAGGCTTTGTCACAGTTATTTCAATCATGAATTTTGTCAAAATAGAGAAAATTGAGCTAGTTTACCATGGATGTTGGATTCATGTAATTTTGAACTCTGAATAAAATTGTTACAAAGGATTTACAGCGGACATGTCATAGTTATCGGCCAGTTAAAATGATCATTCGAAACTAGTCATTGGTGCTCCTTGAGTAAAGGCTTATAAATGCATGGCATCATGCAATTAGGGATAGATTGCATTACTCAGCTTTGTCTAGCTCTTTCAGTCTCAAATTTTGTCACAATATGGGCATTGGATTCATGTCATATTGAGCTCTAAATCCAAAGTTAAAGACGATTTGGTGCGGACATGTCAAGTTGATAAGCTAGTTAAAATGATCATTCTAATATGATCATTGGTGCTCCTTGATTAAAGACTTAGAAATGAAGCATAATGCTTGCCATCATGCAGTTTGCGATAGATTGGATTACTTGCAAGCTGTTTCGTAGCTATTTCATTCTTAAATTTCTTCACGATATTGAAAATTGAATTAGCTTAACGTGGGTGTAGATTCGTGTCATTCAGAACTCTAACTCAAAACTTACAGACAATTTAGTACAAACTTGTCAACTTGATCGGCCAGTTAAAATGATCATTCTAAACTGATCATTGGTGCTCAATGATTATAGGCTATAAATGAAGCATAATGCATGGCATATTACACTTTGGGATAGATAGAATTACTTGGAGGCTTTGTCTAGCTCTTTCAGTCTTACATGTTGTCACAATATAGAAACTTGAGCAATTTTAACGTGAACGTTGGATTTATGTCATTTTGAGCTTTTAATCAAAAGTTAAATTCCGATTTAATGCAGACATGTCAAGTTGATCAACTGGTTAAATTGATCATTCTAAATTGATAATTGGTGCGACTTGAGTAAATGCTTATAAATGAAGCATAATGCATGACACAAGCCGTTTGGGATAGATTGCATTACTTTGAGGCTTTGTCTAGCTCTTTGAGTCTCAATTGTTGTTACAATATCGAAAATTTAGGTAGCTAAACGTGGACATTGGATTCGCGTTATTCTGAACTCTAAATCAAAAGTTAAAGATGTTTTAGTGCGGACATGTCAAGTTGATTGCCCAGTTAAAATGATCATTCTTAACTGATCATTCTTAACTGATCATTCTTAACTGATCATTCTTAACTGATCATTCTTAACTGATCATTCTTAACTGAACATTCTTAACTGATCATTTTTAACTGATCATTGATGCTATTTGGGTAAAGGCTTATAAATGAAGCATAATGCATGGCATCACGTAGTTTGGGATAGATTGGATTAAGTGGAGGCTTTGTCATTGCTATTTCAGTCTCAAATGGAATATTGAGCTATTTTAATGTGGGCATTGGATTCATATCATTTTGAGCTCTAAATTAAAATTTAAAAACTATTCTGTACGGACATATCAAGTTGATCAGCCACTACAAGAAAATAAGGAGTTTACAACCACAAAAGGTACTCGCAAAATTTTCGTCGCAAAATTTTTTAGTCGTAAATCAGTCACACTTTTGCGACTAATTTGCGTCCACTGTAATAGTGGTACAATCTGCAATTGATTTCCGATCAAACATTGGTGATTGTATTTGCAACTACTTTGCGACTGGATTTCAATAACAAATTTTGCCACTATTTTGCAACTACATATGTGGTTGTAAGAGCCGTAATCGCAAATCAGTCACAAAAGTTTGTGACTGACTTGCGATCATAGTGCAAGACGTGGTCACAAATCAGTCACAAGAGTTTGCAACTGATTTGCGACTATGTTATATATTCCGTCGCAAATCAGTCATAGTTAATTGCGACTGATTTGCGACTGAGGATGAATTTCTTGGAAAAAATAGCTTCACTTGCAAATCAGTCACAAATTGTTGTGATTGATTTGCGACTGAGAATGAATGTCTCGAAAAAATAGTTCTAGTCGCAAATCAATCGCAAATATTTGTGATTGATTTGCGACTACTGGTAAAATTTTCAATCAAAATAGATTTAGTCATAAATTGGTCAAAAAAGTGAGACTGATTTGCTACTGATTTGTGACTGATTTGCGACTACAACCAAATTAGATTTTAAAATTTTAAAATTTTAAAATTTTATTTTCAAAATATTTTAATTAATTATTGTTCTTTAAAAAAATTATTATTATTATTATTACTATAATTAATTAATTAATTAATAATGAATATAAATTTTAATATTAGTTTTGAAATATTTTTTTAAATAAATTATTTTGTAATTATAAATATTTTAATAATTGAATAACAAATAAATTGTATTAATTAATTATTTTATAAAATAAAGAAAAAAATTTATTTAATAAAATTCAATTTACAAAAAAAAAGAAATCTAATTCTCCTGCGGCGGGAACAGAAACTGCGATGGTGAAAATGTTGGTTGAGCGGTCGATAGTTGACTTGTGCCATCGTTATCCCGCATAAAAGAGACAAACATGGGATCCATTTGTTGGAAATTGCGGACGAGCATCTCCAAGTTGTTAATCGTCTTCTGATTTTCTTTTTGCAGTTTGTGCATCTTCTGATTTGCTTTCAGAATTTGTGCGTTTTTGTTCTTCGATACGCACGTTGATTACGTTTTGTTTTTCGATTCGGTGCTATGTGGCTAACAGTTGCTCTTAAAGCGCAACGTAGTCGGCGATAGTGGATTGCAAGCCACTACGCCTACCCACCCCGTGCATGCGGTTGAGGCTACCAAGTCCTTAAGAACGGCATCGGTCATCCGCAACGGAAGACTACAACAACAATTAGAATAAAATTAGAAAACTACAAAAAACAATTAGAATAAATATATTGAACTTAATCTACATAAAAAAATTATTACCTGAATGAAGATCTCATTATTCTCTTCTAGAGTCAGCTTAATTCACCGGGAAGTACCCTCAGACGTTTCCATTGCAACGACGTCCACAATCGCCATCTTTTCTTGGATGTTGCGTTCGCATGCTTCACAGATTTGTTTACCTTTCAAATCCACATATGAACCATCCGACCGAGTGTGAGTCTTTATAAAGACCTCAGCAATTGAGACCGGTCGTCCCAAATTATTTTGCTCTACATATTTTTAAATAAATTATTATTAAATAACAATTAAATTTATATTTAAATTTAAATATTTTAAATTATTTACCATTTCCTGTTGGATCAGGATGTAGGATTTTTGGCCCGAAAATACTTGTGCAGACCAAGGCCATCCCGGCCAGAGTTGTGGTTATTAGAGGATTTGCTACTCCTCTCGTTTAACGTTTCTGTTCCCCAGTAGTGTGTCATTATTTTTTACAGGCTCGGGGAAATCCACATGGGATGTTTGCCGGTTGTATGAACTGTGGTCACCATCCATTTCATCCGTCTTACACACATGGAGTCAAACTCCTTTCGTACCACCAGAGTGACCATAGTATCCCATGTGTACGATTGATTCGAATTTAATAATATATTATTTGTATTAGTAAATTTTGAATTTTATGAAATAAATGTTTTTTTAAAAAAATTATAAAAACAAATTAATTACCGCAAATTTGATGAAATATTTTTCCTAACGTTCAGCTGGTACAATAGTCCAACTGTATTAGGTGCAATCAAAATTTATTTTTTGAAATTTTTGAAATTCGATGGGTTATTGCCGCTTTTTCCCTGTCAAACCTAATTAATTACAAATATTTATTTGTAAATTTAAATTATTTACTTATAATTAAATATTTATAATTTATATAAATTAATATAAAAACAAAATTAAAAACTTACCATGTCGTGTTCGGTGCAGGTACAAGAGATAGTACAGTCAAGTACTAGTCCCGCCCCGGGGTTTGTAACAAACTATCAAGTGTGATAGTTTGTTCCCTCGTTTCCGTTTTGGATCGCAGAACATCTTCCTCATGCTTCTGGGATTCTTGAAACTTTGGGGCAGGATTGGTTTCAGGAACGGAGTATGGAGTGAATGTGTATTGTGGAGGGATACGGGCTGCCGCTCTATAAGCGGCGGGTGAGGGGTTCGAGGAGGCGGAAGAGTTACCATGGCCAGAAGACAACGGGATTTGTCATCTTCCATGACCTCTCATCGACGTAGTGCTATTTGCCATTGGGTATTTGTTATTTTTGGTTGGGAAAGAGGTTTGTGTTTGAGAGGGTTTTTAGAAAGTAGGAATGTTTGAAGTGTGAAAAATGAGGGAAAACAATCACATATTTAAAGATTTTTTTGTGCGGCCGGAAATTGGGTCGCAAATCAGTGGAAAAATGCAAATTTAATGACGTGGTCGCAAATCAGTCGTAAATTTGTTACTGATTTGCGACCAACAATTAATTTGGTGGGAATCAAAAATGCGAAAATGTTTTGCGACTAATTTGTGACCACCAAATTAATTGTGGTCGCAAATCAGCCGCAAATATGCTAATCTACTTCTATCTCTTGAATAATCATTACCTCTTCATCATTTTCTTGTTGCAAAAGGCCAATCTCGTCTTTGTTTTTGTATTTCCCCAAAATGTTAGATCTAAGATTTACTTTCATAACACTGAGCCATGTTGGTTTTGATGATGATTTGGTGTCCGGATAGGGAATATAACAAACTTGATCTGCTTGAGAGGCTGGTACATCCTAATTAATGAAATGTAAATTAGTTATATATATAACAAAATTAATTTATATAATTTTACGTACATAATACATATAAATTTACTTATATCTATAGTTAATTATTTAGTACCTAGTATAAATGGTTCGTATTTGTAGTATTTCCCTGATGATAAGACATCAACGACGCCATTTCCGACTTCCGATTTCCTTCCGAAAGCGTAGGATCGTACCACTCACATTTAAAAAGCGTGATTTTGAAATTTAGGAGGCCGACATACTCAAGTTGAATGATATTTGTTAAAATCCCGTAGAAATCAGCTTCATCAGATGCATCTGAGTAACTGTCTCCTTTGGCACAAATGTCGTAGTTACATGTCTTTCTCCAGTGTCCATGTTTTTTTCTGTGGAACATATAACCTCTTGTAAAATAGATCGGCCAAGTTGATGCTTTATTCATCGGCCCTTGAAATAATTCTAGAGCCCATATCGGAAAGGCGCGTGGATCTGTTGAAGTGCATGCATTGACCTATGATCATATATATATACAAAGTAATTAGTATTTCAAAATTAAAAAATTGAATATAATATACATGTCAATTAATTAAACATACATACTCTCGAACCCATATGTGGAACTCTTTCTCTTTTTTCGATGAAATGTCATCTTCCGAAAGATATGAATACGTACAAAGAATGTGATCTTCAAACATGCAAGAAAATTAAATATGAAAAACTAATATATATATATATATATATATTGCTTGATTACGATGAAATTGTAATGTAATAAATGCAATTGTTTTCATAGTATTTACCTCTCTAGTGGCCGAAAATATTCACAATTCCACAAAACATATGAATACAATGATCAGTTCAAATGCGAGATGCCATGAATGATGCTTCATTCATAAGCTTTTACTCAAGGAGCATAAATGATCTATTTAGAATGATCAGTTTAGAATGATCATTTTAACTAGACATATCGGCACTAAATCGTCGGTGATTTTTGATTAAGAGTTAAGAATAACATCAATCCAACACCCACATTAAGCTAGGTCAATTTTCTGTATTGACAGAATTTATGACAGAAATAGCTATGCAAAACCTCCAAGTAATCCAATGTATCCCAAACTCCGCTATGCCATTCATTATTCTTCATTTGTAAGCCTTTACTCAAGGGGCACTAGTCATCAGTTTAGAATGATCATTTTAACTGGCCGATCAATTTGATATGTCTGCACTAAATCGTGCGTAACATTTGATTTAGAGTTCAGAATGACACAAATCAAACATCCACGTTAAGCTAGCTCAATATTCAATATCGTGCAAAATTTAAGACCGAAATAGCTCTGACAAGGCTTCCAAGTAATCCAATATATCCCAAACTGCGTGATGCCATTCATTATGCTTCATTTCCAAACCTTTGCTCAATGAGCAACAATGATCAATTTAGAACGATCAATTTAACTAGCAGATAAACTTGACATGTCCACACTAAATCAGCACTAAGTTTTGATTTCTAGTTCAGAAAGATATGAATCCAACGACCATATTAAGCTAGCTCAGTTTTCTATACTGTGACAAAATTTAAGGCAGATATACCTACGATAAAGCGTCCAACTAATCCAATGTATCCCAAACTGCATGATATCATGCATTATTCTTCATTTATAAGCCTTTACTCAAAGAGCACCAATGATTAGTTTAGAATGAACACATTAACTTGCCAATCAACTTGCCATGTCTACACTAAATCCTCCGTAAATTTTGATTTAGATTTTACAATGACACGAATCCAATGCCCACGTTAAACGAGCTCAATTTTCTATATTGTGACAACATTCGAGGCTGAAAGAGTTTCCACAAAGCCTCCAAGTAATCCAACGTATCCCATCCTGCGTGATGCCATGCATTATCCTTCATTTATAATCCATTACTCGAGGAGCACCAATGATCAATTTAGAATGATCACTTTAACTGGTCGATGAACCTGACATGTCCGGACTAAATCATCTGTTACTTTTGATTTAGGGTTCAGAATGACACGAATCAATTGCCCATGTTAAGCTACCTCGATTTTCTATATTGTGATAAAATTTATGACCAAAATAGCTACGACAAAGTATCAAAGTAATCAAATCTATCCCAAACTGTGTGATGTCGTGCATTATGTATCATTTGTAAATCTTTTCTCAATGAGCACCAATGATCAGTTTAGAATGATCAATTTAACTAGCCGATTAACTTCACATATCCACACTAAATCGCTTGTAACTTTTGAATTAGGGTTCAGAATGACATGAATCCAACGTCCATGTTAAGGTACCTCAATGTTCTATATTGTGACAAAATTCAAGACCGAAATAACTTCGACAAAGCCTCCATGTAATCCAATGTATCCCAAACTACCTGATGTCATGCATTATGCTTCATTATGATGTGATCCTGGTTAGGATCAAGTCCCTGAATGTCTCCAAGAGGTAGAATGAATTGAACCTTCTAAGGGATATGAACAGCCCATCAATAAATAAGCTACCAACCTTATCCTTAACTAGACAGCGAGTCTGGAATAGGTTCACTCTTTGCTCATTCTTTTCTGCCTTAGTTTGTACTTTAAGGTTCTCCTAGTGACTAAGAGTTGACCTGCGTGTTGCATGGCTACATTCTCCTCTAAAGACTCAGCATCCGATGGGTCCTCTTCCAATTCTACCTCACTATTAGCCCTAATAACTATGGTTTTCTTATTGGCACATTCTCTAGATAAGTGACCAAAACCCTTACACTTAAAACATTGAATCTCCCTAGTTTTGGTGCTAGAACCCTTATCTATGCCCTTAAGTTTCGAATCTTCTTGCTTCGGTTTAGGGAATGGTTTGTAATCTTTACTAGACTTATCATCCTTAGATTTACTAAACCTAGTGGAGCTAGTTCCGGATTTAGGATTCTTTCTCTTAAGTTGTTTCTCAAACATTATGGCTTTATGGAGAAGCTCTTCTAGTTCGACATAATGGTGGACCTATAGCCTATCTATGATCTACCTATTAAGGCCGGCCATAAACCTGGCCATAGTGGTTTCACTATCCTCTTGAATATCATCCCTAAGCAACAAGGTTTCCATCTCCTTAAAGTACTCTTCTACAGATCTACTTCCTTGAGATAGATTCCTAAGCTTAAGATGTAGCTCCCTATGGTAATGACTAGGTATAAACCTTCTACTCATGATGACTTTCACCTGGTTTCACGAATCTATAGGAAAATCCCCAGCCCTTCTCCTAGACGTAACTAATTGATCCCACCAACTTACAGCATAGTCCTTAACCGTGGTTGGGGCTACCTTAATGATGAGGACATCAGGTCGTACATCCAGCCAGGAGACCAGACTGGCCGACCAGGAAGCTTGCCCGAGACAGCAGGACCATCTGGCACGTTTGCCGGACCAGACAGTACCGCCGGACCCTCGACCTATAGGACCAGACCAGTCAGCATCGCCGGCGGAGAGGCCCAAGCTTCCGGCACACTTGGTGGGGGCGTGGATGACACCGCCGGTCCCTCTAGTGATGCCGCAGACTCCGGGATCAACTTGGCCGGTCCTGAAGGCATCCCGGCCAGTACCGCGCACAATCCAGCCGGTACAGCCGATCCAGCCGAGTACACACGCATTTCCACTTCCACACAAGAGGACTCGGACCAAATGAGCTACCAGCTCCAGGAAATGCACCTAGAAGAAGTATCTACACCAGTGGTACCTCAAGGAGCAATGACAAGAAGCAGATCAAGAGCACTCTTCCACAAATTCAGCTTATGGGTCGACAAGCTCCTAGAGGAAGATCAGCTAAGGACAATGGGCCAGAAGAGCAAAGTATAGTCCAAAGGCTTCTCAACAACACAAGGAACATCAGAGACTTGGGCTTTAGTGGCAAGAGAGGTCAAGGCCCAAAGATTTTTAACCCTACTCCAAGTCGAAGACTAGGAGCAAGGCGCGTGCATGCCACAAGGACGGCCACCTTCCATTTCTTGGCCGTGAGGTAAGTTAAGGTAAGTTTCAATTTGAATATATGCCTCTTTCTGTTTTGCAGGGTAGGATCTATATGCTTTACATTTTTGAGTCAAGAACATTTTAGGAATAGGTCCTTTTTCGGTTATGCACTTTTGTATCTTTTCCTTTTGTGCACTTTTGTAAACTTTCCTTTTCTTTGATTGAGTCGACCCTAGAAGGTCAAGCTGTCGAGCATATTAATAAGGCTCCTTCCAGCATTGTAGTTCGACAACCTTTTTGATATTAATAAAGATCGAATTTTCTTTCAACAAGTTATTCTCTCAAGAGACTTGTGCGCTTAGATTCTAGTTGAGACCAGTCCTCCTAGCTCTAAGTTTGTGATTTATCACGAGGTTCATCACCCCTCGTGTGGTTCACTTCACCCTTCCATCTTTTACCAACCAGAAAACCTCCATCCAGAAGCCTAAGGTTGAGTTTCTCACCTAATCTTCTACAAACAGCCCACGCGCATACATCCTTGAATCAAGGCTTGTATCATTCTGGTACCAGAGCTTAAAGCTCCTAAACCAGGTTGTTTCTATCCTTTTTCTTGTTTTGTTTTTAGTTCTTGCATTAGTTTCAGTCGCATTCAAGAAAAATAAAAAAAATAACCTCAAACTCCAAACCGAGTGCATCTAGCCTTCTATGTGTATCACTAGGGTTTAGATTCACTTTTGCATTGCCATTCGCGTTTTCCTTTTTTTTTAATTCATATTTCCATTAATTTTAAGTTAAATTAAAAAGAAAACAAAAAGAAAAGAAAAGAAAATACGAAAATACCCAAAGATTTCGAATTGGACAGCTAGCACAAGTTGTCTAGGAAGTTTCCTTTTTTCCTTTTATTCGAATTTCCTTTCCTTAGGATTTTTCCTTTTTGCATTTTTTCAAACCCCTTATAAAAAGAAAACCCTCCTAACAATTTAGGAGCATCCTAACTTGTCTTCTTTCTTTGTAGCACACCATGGGAGAAGAAAATAGAGAAGCAACCGAAGCCATGATGGGCATGTTCACCACACTCCAAACACAACTCGCATCCATAGGCGAGAGGTTGGAGCGTGTGGAAAGACCGGTGAGATTCCAGGCCATAAGGCACGTGAGAGCTGAGCAAGACCGTCCTGAGGGTCCTGAGCACCTTAGGACACGGCACGAACAGGAGGAACCCCAACCAGATGGAGATGAGGACACACAACCTCATAACTATCACCATAGGCCAAGAGGACCTCCACGGCAACCAGAGGCAGAAGATGATGGCTTTGAGCCATATGGTCTTCACCAGAGACCAAGAATGCCTCCTAGACATCATGAGGATGGAGATGAACGCACCTACAACCGGGTAATTCATCCTGATGTTAAACTAACTCCTCCAAGTTTTGCAGGAAAGGTAGACCTCGAGGCTTACCTAGATTGGGAGAGGAGAATGGATAGTATCTTTGATCACTACAACCAACCAGGACCTAGGAGAGTCTCAATGGCAGTAGCACAACTCACGGAAAATGCCCTCATCTGGTGGGATCGTGAGGTATCTGACAGAAGGAGGAAGAGAATGATACCCGTAGACTCATGGGTCGACATGAAAGACCTCATTCGACAAAGGTTTGTTCCACCTTACTTTCATAGAGATTTGCAACCTCGTTTTCGTACTCTTAAGCAGGGTACCAGATCAGTAGAAGAATACTATGAAGAGTTCGAGAAGCTAAGGAACAGATTGGAGCTCAATGATGATGAAGAAGCATTGATGGCACAATTCTTGGATGGACTCCAAGAAAGGATCGGCCGCAAGGTGGAAAGGCAAATCTACAATGACTTCAAAGACTTGTTCCGCCTATCTGTGCAAGCTGAGCAGCACATCAAGCGTAAGAGCCAAGACATCCGCAGAAAGCCTAAGACACCTTGGGCACCAAGCAACATGCCCAAGCCTGTAGACAAAGGCAAAAGCATAGAGATCGAGTCAAGGTTCAAGAGCAAGCCTACTGAACCCACCCGTGACCAGAGAGAGCCTGGTAAGTCTTCAAACCCTCAAAGATCACGTGACATAACTTGTTTCAAGTGCAGGGGACGTGGACACATCTCAAGAGATTGCCCAAACAACCGAGTCATGCTGATTACAGAGGCAGGAGAGTATGAGTCCCAAGATGAAGAGGACTATGAGCCAGAAGGAGAGTATGGTGACATTGAGTACCCTGATGTGGGGGATGTGCTGGTCACTAGACGTATCCTCAGTGCAATGGTAGATCCTTCAGAGACCATCCAAAGGGAGAACATCTTCCACAGCCGTTGCACCATCAAGGGCAAGGTATGTAACCTCATCATAGATGGTGGTTCTTGCACTAACGTTGCTAGTGCATATATGGTTGATAAGCTAGGTCTGGAGAAGAAAAAGCATCCTCGACCATATAGACTGAGATGGCTCGATGACAAAGTGGAGCTAAAGATCCATGAACAAGTCATTGTACCATTCAGTGTGGGCAAGTACCAGGATCAAGTCATATGCGACGTGGTGCCCATGCAAGCTGGCCATCTTCTACTAGGAAGACCATGGCAGTTTGACCAAGAGACCAGGCATGATGGCCGAACCAATCTCTACACCTTCGTGCATGACAAGAGAAAGGTCAGCCTAGCTCCTCTTACACCTGCTCAGGTACACGAGCTACAACTCCAAATGAGTAAGGAAAAGAAACTGATCAAGTCTAACTTTCTTATTCAACCAAGCCATGTCCGGAGAGCTTTAGCCTCAAAGGATTTAATGTTACTAATGGTCTTCAAAGAAGTTTTGAGTGTAGAACAGGGACAGGTAGAGCTACCTCCTGAAGTAGCAACTCTCCTCAACAAATTCCAGGATGTATTTCCAGAGGAGATACCAGTAGGCTTGCCTCCTTTACGTGGCATAGAGCACCAGATTGATCTAGTGCCCGGAGCAGCCCTGCCCAACCGGCCAGCCTACCGGATGAGTCCAGAGGAGTCCAAGGAGCTTGAGAAGCAAGTCAAGGAGCTCCTGGAGAAAGGATATGTTCGAGAGCCTCAGTCCATGTGCTGTACCAGTGCTACTAGTGCCCAAGAAGGATGGGACTTGGCGCATGTGCGTGGACTGCCGAGCAATCAACAACATCACAGTCAAGTATAGGCATCCAATACCACGACTGGATGACATGCTAGATGAGCTGAGTGGAGCCACGGTCTTCTCCAAGATAGACCTCAAAAGTGGATACCACCAGGTAAGAATGAAGGAAGGTGATGAGTGGAAGACTGCTTTCAAGACAAAGCAAGGGCTCTACGAGTGGACAGTCATGCCATTTGGCTTGACTAATGCCCCAAGCACCTTCATGCGCCTTATGAACCAAGTTCTTAGGGCGTACATCAGTAAGTTTGTGGTAGTTTATTTTGATGACATACTTGTTTATAGTAAGTGCCTACGGGAACACCTCACACATCTTGAGATGGTCCTTAAAACCCTTCGACAAGAAGAGCTTTATGCCAATCTCAAGAAGTGCACCTTTTGTACTGATAAGCTTGTCTTTTTAGGTTTTGTTGTGAGTTCACAGGGCCTACAGGTTGATGAAGAGAAGATTCGAGCCATACAAGAATGGCCAACACCAGGAAACATCAGCCAAGTAAGGAGCTTCCACGGACTGGCCAGCTTCTATAGGAGATTCGTGCCCAACTTCAGCAGTATTGCCTCACCACTGACGGCAGTAGTGAAGAAGAACGTGGGATTCAGCTGGGGAGAAGCTCAGGAGAAGGCATTCCAGGCCTTGAAGGACAGCCTTACACACGCACCAGTGCTAGTCCTTCCCGACTTCAACAAGACGTTTGAAGTGGAGTGTGATGCCTCTGGAATAGGCATAGGAGCAGTGCTAACCAAGGAGGGAGACCAGTGGCATACTTCAGTGAGAAGCTAGGTGGTGCCTCACTGAACTACCCCACTTATGACAAGGAGCTCTATGCCCTTGTCCGAGCATTGGAGACTTGGCAGCATTACTTGCTGTCCAAGGAGTTTGTGATCCACACTGATCACGAGACTCTCAAACACCTCAGAGGGCAAACCAATCTCAAGAGGAGACATGCCAGGTGGATGGAGTTCATAGAGACCTTCCCGACATCATCAAGTACAAGAAGGGCAAAGACAATGTGGTAGCCGATGCACTATCAAGGAGGTTTGCCTTGATATCAACCATGGAGGCAAAGGTCCTAGGGTTCAAGCACATCAAGGACCTATACAAGGATGATCCTGACTTTGCTGAGAGCTACAAGGAGTGTGGCACAGAGAGTCATGGCAAGTTCTACATCCATGAGGGGTTCTTGTTCCGAGAAAGAAGGCTGTACATACCACAAGGATCATTAAGGGAGCTTATCATCCGAGAAGCTCATGGAGGAGGACTCATGGGCCACTTTGGTGTCGACAAGACTCTAGCAGTGGTCAAGGAGCACTTCTACTGGCCACACCTCAAGAGGACAGTAGAAGCTCATTGTGCAAGATGCATCACTTGCAAGAAGGCAAAGTCCTGAGTGCAACCTCACGGGTTGTATCTCCCACTGCCCATACCCACACATCCATGGGTGGACATCTCAATGGACTTTGTTCTAGGTCTGCCCAAGATCAACCACAAAGATGCAATCTTTGTAGTGGTGGACAGATTCTCCAAGATGGCACACTTCATTCCATGTGCCAATGTCAATGATGCCACACAAACAGCTGAGCTGTTCTTCAGAGAGATAGTACGGCTTCATGGAGTGCCAAGGACCATCGTATCAGATAGGGACACCAAGTTCCTCAGCCATTTCTGGAGGACCCTTTGGAGAAAGCTAGGCACGAAGCTACTCTTCTCAACCACTTGCCATCCTCAAACCGATGGCCAAACTGAAGTTGTCAACAGGACCCTATCAACTCTTCTCAGAACAACACTAGGGAAGAACCTAAAGACTTGGGTGGAGTGCCTGCCATTCATTGAGTTCGCCTACAACCGAGCCGTGCACTCAGCAACCAAGAAGACACCATTTGAAGTGGTATACGGTTTCAACCCTCTCACCCCATTGGAGCAAACACCACTGCCACCAGCTGAGATGACCAACCTCAACGGAGCATCCAAAGCAGAGTTCATAAGGAGGTTACACCAGAAGGTAGCAGAGAACTTGGAGAAGAGGACCGGACAGTACGTGACTCATGCCAACAAAGGAAGAAAGGAGGTGATCTTTCAACCAGGCGATTGGGTGTGGCTACACCTACGGCAGGAGAGGTTCCCAAACCTAAGGAGTTCCAAGCTAGCACCAAGAGGAGATGGACCATTCAGAGTGCTCGAGAGGATCAACAACAACGCCTACCGGATCGAGCTTCCAGGTGAGTTTAATGTGTCCAATACGTTTAATGTTACTGACTTGGCCCCTTTCCATGCAGATGAACCAGTTTTGAGGACAAAACCTACTGAAGAGGGAGGGAATGATGAGGACATCAGGTCGTACATCCAGCCAGGAGACCAGACTGGCCGACCAGGAAGCTTGCCCGAGACAGCCGGACCATCTGGCGCGCCTGCGGACCAGACAGTACCGCCGGACCCTCGACCTATAGGACCAGACCGGTCAACATCGCCGGCGGAGAGGCCCAAGCTTCCGGCACACTTGGTGGGGACGTGAATGACACCGCCGGTCCCCCTGATGACACCGCCGACTCCGGGATCAACTTGGCGGGTCCTAAAGTCATTCTGGCCAGTAACGCGCACAATCCAGCCGGTACAGGCCATCCAGCCGAGTACACGCACACTTTTACTTCTACACAAGAGGACTCGGACCAAATGAGCTACCAGCTCCAGGACATGCACTTAGAGGAAGTATCTACACCAGTGGTACCTCCAGGAGCAATGACAAGAAGCAGATCAAGGGCACTCTTCCACAAATTCAGCTTATGGGTGACAAGCTTCTAGAGGAAGAGCAGCTAAGGACAATGGGCCAGAAGAGCAAATTAGAGTCCAAAGTCTTCTCAACAACACAAGGGACATCAGAGACTTGGGATTTAGTGGCAAGAGAGGTCAGGGCCCAAAGATATTTAACCCTACTCCAAGTCGAAGACTAGGAGCAAGGCGATGCATGCACAAGGCACCTTCCATTTCTTGGCCATGAGGTGAGTTAAGGTAAGTTTTCAATGAATATTTCCCTCTTTCTGTTTTGCAGGGTAGGATCTAGAATATTTACTTTTATTGAGTAAAAAACATTTTAGGAATAGGTCCTTTTTGATTATACACTTTTGTATCTTTTCCTTTGTGCACTTTTGTAAGTTTTCCTTTTCTTATTTGGGTCGACCCTAGAAGGTCAAGCTGTCGAGCATATTAATAAGGCTCCTTCCAGCATTGTAGTTCGACAACCTTTTTGATTATTAATAAAGTAGAACTTTTTCCCTACAAGTTTCTCTCTAAGAATCTTGTGCGCTTAGAACCTAGTTGAGACCAGCCCTCCTAGCTCTAAGTTTGTGATTTATCACGAGGTTCATCACCCCTCGTGTGGTTCACTTCACCCTTCCATCGTTTACCAACCAGAAAACCCCTATCCAGAAGCCTAAGGTTGAGTTTCTCACCTAATCTCCTACAAACAGCCCACGCGCATACATCCTTGAATCAAGGCTTGTATCATTTTGGTATCAGAGCCAGGTTGTTTCTATCCTTTTGCTTGTTTTGTTTTGTGTTCTTGCATTAGTTTAAGTCGCATTCAAGAAAAATCAAAAAAATAACCTCAAACTCCAAACCGAGTGCATCTAGCCTCCTACGTGTATCACTAGGGTTTAGATTCACTTTTGCATTGCATACACGTTTTCCTTTTTGTTTAAGTCATATTTCCTTTATTTTTAAGTCTAATTAAAAAGAAAAGAAAAAGAAAATAGAAAAGATACTAAAGAAATTCGAATTGGACAGCTAGCACAAGTTGTCTAGGAAGTTTCCTTTTTCGAATTTCCCTTCTTTAGAATTTTTCCTTTTGCATTTTTTTCAAACCACATATAAAAGAAAACTCTCCTAATAATTTAGGAGCACCCTAATTGTCTTCTTTCTTTGTAGTACACATGGGAGAAGAGAATAGAGACGCAGCTGAAGCCATGATGGCCATGTTCACCACACTCCAAACACAACTCGCCTCCATAGGCGAGAGGTTGGGGCGCGTGGAGAGACCAGTAAGATTCCAGGCCATAAGGCACGTGAGAGCTGAGCCAGATCGTCCTGAGGGTCCTGAGTACCTTAGGACACAGCACGAACAGGAGGAACCCCAGCCAGATGGAGATGAGGACACACAACCTCATAACTATCACCATAGGCGAGAGGACCTCCACGGCAACCAGAGGCAGAAGATGATGGCTTTGAGCCATATGGTCTTCACCAGAGACCAAGAATGCCTCCTAGACGTCATGAGGATGGAGATGAACACACCTATAACGGGTAATTCATCCTGATGTTAAACTAACTCCTCCAACTTTTGCAGGAAAAGTAGACCCGAGGCTTACCTAGATTGGGAGAAGCGAATGGATCATATCTTTGATCACTACAACCAACCAGGACCTAGGAGAGTCTCAATGGCAGTAGCACAACTCACGGACAATGCCCTCATCTGGTGGGATCGTGAGGTATCTGACAGAAGGAGGAAGAGAATGAGGCCCGTAGACTCATGGGTGGACATGAAAGACCTCATGCGACAAAGGTATGTTCCACCTTACTTTCATAGGGATTTTACCAGCGTTTTGTACTCTTAAGCAGGGTACCAGATCAGTAGAGGAGTACTATGAAGAGTTCGAGAGGTTAAGGAACAGATTGGAGCTCAATGATGATGAAGAAGCATTGATGGCACAATTCTTGGATGGACTCAAGAAAGGATCAGCTGCAAGGTGGAAAGGCAAATCTACAACGACTTCAAGGACTTGTTCCACCTATCTGTGCAAGCTGAACAGCACATCAAGCGTGAAACCAAGACATCCGCAGCAAGCCTAAGACACCTTGGGCACCAAGCAACATGCCTAAGACAGTGGACAAAGGCAAAAGCGTGAGATCGAGTCAAGGTTCAAGAGCAAGCCTCCTGAACCCACCCGTGACCAGAGAGAGCCTGGTAAGTCTTCTAACCCTCAAAGATCACGTGACATAACTTGTTTCAAGTGCAGGGGACGTGGACACATCTCAAGGGAGTGCCCAAACAACGGAGTCATGCTGATTACGGAGGCAGGAGAGTATGAGTCCCAAGATGAAGAGGACTATGAACCAGAAGGAGAGTATGGTGACATTGAGTACCCTGATGTGGGGAAAGTGCTGGTCACTAGACGTATCCTCAGTGCAATGGTGGATCCTTCAGAGACCATCCAAAGGGAGAACATCTTCCACAGCCGTTGCACCATCAAGGAAAGGTATGTAACCTCATCATAGATGGTGGTTCTTGCACTAACGTTGCTAGTGCGTATATGGTTGATAAGCTAGGTCTAGAGAGGACACGGCATCCTCGACCATATAGACTGAGATGGCTTGATGACAAAGTGGAGCTCAAGATTCATGAGCAAGTCACTGTGCCATTCAGTGTGGGCAAGTACCAAGACCAGGTCGTGTGCGACGTGGTGCCCATGCAAGCTGGCCATCTTCTGCTAGGAAGACCATGGCAGTTTGACAAAGAGACCAGGCATGATGGCAGAACCAATCTCTACACCTTCGTGCATGACAAGAGAAAAGTCAGCCTAGCTCCTCTTACACCTGCCCAAGTACATGAGCTACAACTCCAAATGAGTAAGGAAAAGAAACTTGTCAAGTCTAACTTTCTTATTCAACCTAGTCATGTCCGGAGAGCTTTAGCCTCGAAGGACTTAATATTACTAATGGTTTTCAAGGAAGTGTTGAGTATAGAACAGGGACAGGTAGAGCTACCTCATGAAGTAGCAACACTCCTCAACAAATTCCAGGATGTATTTCCAGAGGAGATACCAGCAGGCTTGCCTCCTTTACGCGGCATAGAACATCAGATTGATCTAGTGCCGGAGCAGCCCTGCCCAACCGGCCAGCCTACCGGATGAGTCCAGAGGAGTCCAAAGAGCTTGAGAAGCAAGTCAAGGAGCTCCTGGAGAAAGGATATGTTCGAGAGAGCCTCAGTCCATGTGCTGTACCAGTGCTGCTAGTGCCCAAGAAGGATGGAACTTGGCGCATGTGTGTGGACTGCCGAGCCATCAACAACATCACAGTCAAGTATAGGCATCCAATACCACGACTGGATGACATGCTAGATGAGCTGAGTGGAGCCACGATCTTCTCCAAGATAGACCTCAAAGTGGATACCACCAGGTAAGAATGAAGGAAGGTGATGAGTGGAAAACCGCTTTCAAGACAAAGCAAGGACTCTATGAGTGGACAGTCATGCCATTTGGCTTGACTAATGCCCCAAGCACCTTCATGCGCCTTATGAACCAAGTTCTTAGGGCGTACATCAGTAAGTTTGTGGTAGTTTATTTTGATGACATACTTGTTTATAGTAAGTGCCTACGGAACACCTCACACATCTTGAGATGGTCCTTAAAACCCTTCGACAAGAAGAGCTTTATGCCAATCTCAAGAAGTGCACCTTTTGTACTGATAAGCTTGTCTTTTTAGGTTTTGTTGTGAGTTCACAGGGCCTACAGGTTGATGAGAGAAGATTCGAGCCATACAAGAATGGCCAACACCAGGAAACATCAGCCAAGTAAGGAGCTTCCACGGACTGGCCAGCTTCTATAGGAGATTCGTGCCCAACTTCAGCAGTATTGCCTCACCACTGACGGCAGTAGTGAAGAAGAACGTGGGATTCAGCTGGGGAGAAGCTCAGGAGAAGGCATTCAGGGCCTTGAAGGACAGCCTTACACACGCACCAGTGCTAGTCCTTCCCGACTTCAACAAGACGTTTGAAGTGGAGTGTGATGCCTCTGGAATAGGCATAGGAGCAGTGCTAACTCCAGGAGGGAGACCAGTGGCATACTTCAGTGAGAAGCTAGGTGGTGCCTCACTGAACTACCCCACTTATGACAAGGAGCTCTATGCCCTTGTCCGAGCATTGGAGACTTAGCATTACTTGCTGTCCAAGGAGTTTGTGATCCACACTGATCACGAGACTCTCAAACACCTCAGAGGGCAAACCAATCTCAAGAGGAGACATGCCAGGTGGATGGAGTTCATAGAGACCTTCCATTACATCATCAAGTACAAGAAAGGCAAGGATAATATGGTATCCGATGCACTATCAAGGAGGTTTGCCTTGATATCCACAATGGAAGCAAAGGTCTTAGGATTCGAGCACATCAAGGACCTATATAAGGATGATCCTGACTTAGCTGAGATCTACAAGGAGTGTGGCACGGGGAGTCATGGCAAGTTCTACATCCATGAGGAATTCTTGTTCCGAGAAAGAAGGCTGTGCATACCACAAGGATCATTAAGGGAGCTTATCATCCGAGAAGCTCATGGAGAAGGACTCATGGGCCACTTTGGTGTCGACAAGACTCTAGCAGTGGTCAAGGAGCACTTCTACTGGCCACACATCAAGAGGACAGTAGAAGCTCATTGTGCAAGATGCATCACTTGCAAGAAGGCAAAGTCCAGTGCAACCTCACGGGTTGTATCTCCCACTGCCCATACCGACACATCCATGGGTGGACATCTCAATGGACTTTGTTCTAGGTCTGCCCAAGATCAACCACAAAGATGCAATCTTTGTAGTGGTGGACAGATTCTCCAAGATGGCACACTTCATTCCATGTGCCAATGTCAATGATGCCACACAAACAGCTGAGCTGTTCTTCAGGGAGATAGTACGGCTTCATGGAGTGCCAAGGACCATCGTATCAGATAGGGACACCAAGTTCCTCAGCCATTTCTGGAGGACCCTTTGGAGAAAACTAGGCACGAAGCTACTCTTCTCAACCACTTGCCATCCTCAAACCGATGGCCAAACTGAAGTTGTCAACAGGACCCTATCAACTCTTCTCAGAACAACACTAGGGAAGAACCTAAAGACTTGGGTGGAGTGCCTGCCATTCATTGAGTTCGCCTACAACCGAGGCGTGCACTCAGCAACCAAGAAGACCCCATTTGAAGTGGTATACGGCTTCAACCCTCTCACCCCATTGGAGCAAACACCACTGCCACCAGCTGAGATGACCAACCTCAACAGAGCATCCAAAGCAGAGTTCATAAGGAGGTTACACCAGAAGGTAGCAGAGAACTTGGAGAAGAGGACCGGGCAGTACGTGACTCATGCCAACAAAGGAAGAAGAGAGGTGATCTTTCAACCAGGCGATTGGGTGTGGCTACACCTACGGCAGGAGAGGTTCCCAAACCTAAGGAGTTTCAAGCTAGCACCAAGAGGATATGGACCATTCAGAGTGCTCGAGAGGATCAACAACAACGCCTACGGGATCGAGCTACCAGGTGAGTTTAATGTGTCCAATACGTTTAATGTTACTGACTTGGCCCCTTTCCATGCAGATGAACCAGTTTTGAGGACAAAACCTACTGAAGAGGGAGGGAATGATGAGGACATCAGGTCGTACATCCAGCCAGGAGACCAGACTGGCCGACCAGGAAGCTTGCCCGAGACAGCAGGACCATCTGGCGCGCCTGCTGGACCAGACAGTACCGCCGGACCCTCGACCTATAGGACCAGACCGGTCAACATCGCCAGGCGGAGAGGCCCAAGCTTCCGGCACACTTGGTGGGGACGTGAATGACACCGCGGTCCCCCTGATGACACCGCCGACTCCGGGATCAACTTGGCCGGTCCTGAAGTCATTCCGGCCAGTACCGCGCACAATCCAGCCGGTACAGGCCATCCAGCCGAGTACACGCACACTTCCACTTCTACACAAGAGGACTCGGACCAAATGAGCTACCAGCTCCAGGACATGCACTTAGAGGAAGTATCTACACCAGTGGTACCTCCAGGAGCAATGACAAGAAGCAGATCAAGAGCACTCTTCCACAAATTCAGCTTATGGGTCGACAAGCTCCTAGAGGAAGAGCAGCTAAGGACAATGGGCCAGAAGAGCAAATTAGAGTCAAAGGCTTCTCAACAACGCAAGGAACATCAGAGACTTGGGCTTTAGTGGCAAGAGAGGTCAGGGCCCAAAGATATTTAACCCTACTCCAAGTCGAAGACTAGGAGCAAGGCGCGTGCATGCCACAAGGACGGCCACCTTCTATTTCTTGGCCGTGAGGTAAGTTAAGGTAAGTTTCAATTGAATATATGCCTCTTTCTGTTTTGCAGGGTAGGATCTAGATTGCTTTACATTTTGAGTCAAGAACATTTTAGGAATAGGTCCTTTTTCGGTTATGCACTTTTGTATCTTTTCCTTTGTGCACTTTTGTAAGTTTCCTTTTCTTTTTTGAGTCGACCCTAGAAGGTCAAGCTGTCGAGCATATTAATAAGGCTCCTTCCAGCATTGTAGTTCGACAACCTTTTTGATATTAATAAAGAGAATTTTCTTCAACAAGTTTTCTCTCAAGAACTTGTGCGCTTAGAACCTAGTTGAGACCAGCCCTCCTAGCTCTAAGTTTGTGATTTATCACGAGGTTCATCACCCTCGTGTGGTTCACTTCACCCTTCCATCGAATACCAACCAGAAAACCCCTATCCAGAAGTCTAAGGTTGAGTTTCTCACCTAATCTTCTACAAACAGCCGCATACATCCTTGAATCAAGGCTTGTATCATTTTGGTATCAGAGCTTAAAGCTCCTAAACCAGGTTGTTTCTATCCTTTTGCTTGTCTTGTTTCTGTTCTTGCATTAGTTTAAGTCATTCAAGAAAAAAAAAAAAACATCAAACTCAAACCGAGTGCATCTAGCCTCTCGTGTATCACTAGGGTTTAGATTCACTTTTGCATTGCATTCACGTTTCCTTTTTTTTAATTCATATTTCCATTAATTTTAAGTTAAATTAAAGAAAAGAAAAGAAAATAGAAAATACCAAAAGAATTGAATTGGACAGCTAGCACAAGTTGTCAGAAGTTTCCTTTTCCTTTTTTTGAATTTCCTTTCCTTAGATTTTTCCTTTTGCATTTTTCAACCCCTTATAAAGAAAACCCTCCTAATAATTTAGGAGCACCTAACTTGTCTTCTTTCTTTGTAGCACACATGGGAGAAGAGAATAGAGAAGCAGAAGCCATGATGGCCATGTTCACCACCTCCAAACACAACTCGCATCCATAGGCGAGAGGTTGGGCGTGGAAAGACCAGTGAGATTCAGGCCATAAGGCACGTGAGAGCTGAGCAAGACCGTCCTGAGGGTCCTGAGCACCTTAGGACACGCACGAACAGGAGGAACCCCAGCCAGATGGAGATGAGGACACACAACCTCATAACTATCACCATAGGCCGAGAGGACCTCCACGGCAACCAGAGGCAGAAGATGATGGCTTTGAGCCATATGGTCTTCACCAGAGACCAAGAATGCCTCCTAGACATCATGAGGATGGAGATGAACACACCTACAACCGGGTAATTCATCCTGATGTTAAACTAACTCCTCCAAGTTTTGCAGGAAAAGTAGACCCCGAGGCTTACCTAGATTGGGAGAAGAATGGATCATATCTTTGATCACTACAACCAACCAGGACCTAGGAGAGTCTCAATGGCAGTAGCACAACTCACGGACAATGCCCTCATCTGGTGGGATCGTGAGGTATCTGACAGAAGGAGGAAGAGAATGAGACCCATAGACTCATGGGTCGACATGAAAGACCTCATGCGACAAAGGTTTGTTCCACCTTACTTTCATAGGGATTTGCAACGTCGTTTTACTCTTAAGCAGGGTACCAGATCAGTAGAGGAGTACTATGAAGAGTTCGAGAAGCTAAGGAACAGATTGGAGCTCAATGATGATGAAGAAGCATTGATGGCACAATTCTTGGATGGACTCAAGAAAGGATCAGCTGCAAGGTGGAAAGGCAAATCTACAATGACTTCAAGACTTGTTCCACCTATCTGTGCAAGCTGAACAGCACATCAAGCGTAAGAGCCAAGACATCCGCAGCAAGCCTAAGACACCTTGGGCACCAAGCAACATGCCCAAGCCGTGGACAAAGGCAAAAGCATAGAGATCGAGTCAAGGTTCAAGAGCAAGCCTCCTGAACCCACCCGTGACCAGAGAGAGCCTGGTAAGTCTTCTAACCCTCAAAGATCACGTGACATAACTTGTTTCAAGTGCAGGGGACGTGGACACATCTCAAGGAGTGCCCAAACAACGGTCATGCTGATTACGGAGGCAGGAGAGTATGAGTCCCAAGATGAAGAGGACTATGAACCAGAAGGAGAATATGGTGACATTGAGTACCCTGATGTGGGGAAGTGCTGGTCACTAGATCCTCAGTGCAATGGTGGATCCTTCAGAGACCATCCAAAGGAGAACATCTTCCACAGCCGTTGCACCATCAAGGGCAAGGTATGTAACCTCATCATAGATGGTGGTTCTTGCACTAACGTTGCTAGTGCATATATGGTTGATAAGCTAGGTCTAGAAGACAAGGCATCCTCGACCATATAGACTGAGATGGCTCGATGACAAAGTGGAGCTCAAGATCCATGAGCAAGTCACTGTGCCATTCAGTGTGGGCAAGTACCAAGACCAAGTCGTGTGACGTGGTGCCCATGCAAGCTGGCCATCTTCTACTAGGAAGACCATCAGTTTGACAAGAGACCAGGCATGATGGCGAACAATCTCTACACTGTGCATGACAAGAGAAAGGTCAGCCTAGCTCCTCTTACACCTGCCAGGTACATGAGCTACAAAAATGAGTAAGGAAAAGAAGCTCATCAAGTCTAATTTTCTTATTCAACCAAGTCATGTCCGGAGCTTTAGCCTCAGGATTTAATGTTACTAATGGTTTCAAAGAAGTGTTGAATAGAACAGGGACAGGTAGAGCTACCTCCTGAAGTGCAACTCTCCTCAACAAATTCAGGATGTCCCAGCAGGAGATAGAACACCAGATCGATCTAGTGCTGTACGGATGAGTCCAGAGGAGTCCTTGAGAAGAAGTCAAGGAGCTCCTGGAGAAAGGCTATGTTCACCTCAGTCCATGTGCACAGTGCTAGTGCCGAAGGATGGGACAGCCTGTCAACAACATCACAGTCAGTACCATCCAATATGGATGACATGCTAGATGAGCTGAGTGTGATGAGGACATCAGGTCGTACATCCAGCCAGGAGACCAGACCGACCAGGAAGCTTGCCCGAGACAGCAGGACCATCTGGCACCAGACAGTACCGCCGGACCTCGACCTATAGGACCAGACCGTCAACATCGCCGGAGAGGCCCAAGCTTCCGCACACTTGGTGGGGACGTGAATGACACCGCCGGTCCCCTGATGACACCGCCGACTCCGGATCAACTTGGCGGTCCTGAAGTCATTCCGCCAGTACCGACAATCCAGCCGGTACAGCCATCCAGCCGAGTACACGCACTTCCACTTCTACACAAGAGGACTCGGACCAAATGAGCTACCAGCTCCAGGACATGCACTTAGAGGAAGTATCTACACCAGTGGTACCTCCAGGAGCAATGACAAGAAGCAGATCAAGAGCACTCTTCCACAAATTCAGCTTATGGGTCGACAAGCTTCTAGAGGAAGAGCAGCTAAGGACAATGGGCCAGAAGAGCAAATTAGAGTCCAAAGGCTTCTCAACAACACAAGGAACATCAGAGACTTGGGCTTTAGTGGCAAGAGAGGTCAGGGCCCAAAGATTTTAACCCTACTCCAAGTCGAAGACTAGGAGCAAGGCGTGCATGCCACAAGGACGGCCACCTTCCATTTCTTGGCCGTGAGGTGAGTTAAGGTAAGTTTACATTCAATATATGCCTCTTTCTGTTTTGCAGGGTAGGATCTAGTTTTACATTTTTGAGTCAAGAACATTTTAGGAATAGGTCCTTTTTCGGTTATACACTTTTGTATCTTTTCCTTTTGTGCACTTTTGTAAACTTTCCTTTTCTTATTTGTGTCGACCCTAGAAGGTCAAGCTGTCGAGCATATTAATAAGGCTCCTTCCAGCATTGTAGTTCGACAACCTTTTGATATTAATAAAGTAGAACTTTTTCACAAGTTTCTCTCTAAGAACCTAGTTGAGACCAGCCCTCCTAGCTCTAAGTTTGTGATTTATCACGAGGTTCATCACCCCTCGTGTGGTTCACTTCACCCTTCCATCGTTTACCAACCAGAAAACCCCTATCCAGAAGCCTAAGGTTGAGTTTCTCACCTAATCTTCTACAAACAGCCCACGCATACATCCTTGAATCAAGGCTTGTATCATTTTGGTATCAGAGCTTAAAGCTCCTAAACCAGGTTGTTTCTATCCTTTTGCTTGTTTTGTTTTGTGTTCTTGCATTAGTTTAAGTCGCATTCAAGAAAAATCAAAAAATAACCTCAAACTCCAAACCGAGTGCATCTAGCCTCCTACGTGTATCACTAGGGTTTAGATTCACTTTTGCATTGCATACACGTTTTCCTTTTTGTTTAAGTCATATTTCCTTTATTTTAAGTTAAATTAAAAAGAAAAGAAAAGAAAATAAAAAGATACTAAAAGAATTCGAATTGGACAGCTAGCACAAGTTGTCTAGGAAGTTTCCTTTTTTGAATTTCCTTTCTTTAGAATTTTTCCTTTTGCATTTTTCAAACCACATATAAAAGAAAACTCTCCTAATAATTTAGGAGCACCCTAATTGTCTTCTTTCTTTGTAGCACACATGGGAGAAGAGAATAGAGACAGCTGAAGCCATGATGGCCATGTTCACCACACTCCAAACACAACTCGCATCCATAGGCGAGAGGTTGGAGCGTGGAGAGACCAGTAAGATTCCAGGCCATAAGGCACGTGAGAGCTGAGCCAGATCGTCCTGAGGGTCCTGAGTACCTTAGGACACGGCACGAACAGGAGGAACCCCAGCCAGATGGAGATGAGGACACGCAACCTCATAACTATCACCATAGGCCGAGAGGACCTCCACGGCAACCAGAGGCAGAAGATGATGGCTTTGAGCCATATGGTCTTCACCAGAGACCAAGAATGCCTCCTAGACGTCATGAGGATGGAGATGAACACACCTATAACCGGGTAATTCATCCTGATGTTAAACTAACTCCTCCAACTTTTGCAGGAAAAGTAGACCCCGAGGCTTACCTAGATTGGGAGAAGCGAATGGATCATATCTTTGATCACTACAACCAACCAGGACCTAGGAGAGTCTCAATGGCAGTAGCACAACTCACGGACAATGCCCTCATCTGGTGGGATCGTGAGGTATCTGACAGAAGGAGGAAGAGAATGAGACCCGTAGACTCATGGGTCGACATGAAAGACCTCATGCGACAAAGGTATGTTCCACCTTACTTTCATAGGGATTTGCACGTTTTTACTCTTAAGCAGGGTACCAGATCAGTAGAGGAGTACTATGAAGAGTTCGAGAGGTTAAGGAACAGATTGGAGCTCAATGATGATGAAGAAGCATTGATGGCACAATTCTTGGATGGACTCCAAGAAAGGATCAGCTGCAAGGTGGAAAGGCAAATCTACAACGACTTCAAGGACTTGTTCCACCTATCTGTGCAAGCTGAACAGCACATCAAACGTAAGAGCCAAGACATCCGCAGCAAGCCTAAGACACCTTGGGCACCAAGCAACATGCCTAAGACAGTGGACAAAGGCAAAAGCGTGAGATCGAGTCAAGGTTCAAGAGCAAGCCTCCTGAACCCACCCGTGACCAGAGAGAGCCTGGTAAGTCTTCTAACCCTCAAAGATCACGTGACATAACTTGTTTCAAGTGCAGGGGACGTGGACACATCTCAAGGAGTGCCCAAACAACCGAGTCATGCTGATTACGGAGGCAGGAGAATATGAGTCCCAAGATGAAGAGGACTATGAACCAGAAGGAGAATATGGTGACATTGAGTACCCTGATGTGGGGAAGTGCTGGTCACTAGACGTATCCTCAGTGCAATGGTGGATCCTTCAGAGACCATCCAAAGGGAGAACATCTTCCACAGCCGTTGCACCATCAAGGAAAGGTATGTAACCTCATCATAGATGGTGGTTCTTGCACTAACGTTGCTAGTGCGTATATGGTTGATAAGCTAGGTCTAGAGAGGACACGGCATCCTCGACCATATAGACTGAGATGGCTTGATGACAAAGTGGAGCTCAAGATTCATGAGCAAGTCACTGTGCCATTCAGTGTGGGCAAGTACCAAGACCAGGTCGTGCGACGTGGTGCCCATGCAAGCTGGCCATCTTCTACTAGGAAGACCATGGCAGTTTGACAAAGAGACCAGGCATGATGGCAGAACCAATCTCTACACCTTCGTGCATGACAAGAGAAAGGTCAGCCTAGCTCCTCTTACACCTGCCCAAGTACATGAGCTACAACTCCAAATGAGTAAGGAAAAGAAACTTGTCAAGTCTAACTTTCTTATTCAACCTAGTCATGTCCGGAGAGCTTTAGCCTCAAGGACTTAATGTTACTAATGGTTTTCAAGGAAGTGTTGAGTATAGAACAGGGACAGGTAGAGCTACCTCATGAAGTAGCAACACTCCTCAACAAATTCCAGGATGTATTTCCAGAGGAGATACCAGCAGGCTTGCCTCCTTTACGTGGCATAGAACACCAGATTGATCTAGTGCCCGGAGCAGCCCTGCCCAACCGGCCAGCCTACCGGATGAGTCCAGAGGAGTCCAAGGAGCTTGAGAAGCAAGTCAAGGAGCTCCTGGAGAAAGGATATGTTCGAGAGCCTCAGTCCATGTGCTGTACCAGTGCTACTAGTGCCCAAGAAGGATGGGACTTGGCGCATGTGCGTGGACTGCCGAGCAATCAACAACATCACAGTCAAGTATAGGCATCCAATACCACGACTGGATGACATGCTAGATGAGCTGAGTGGAGCCACGGTCTTCTCCAAGATAGACCTCAAAAGTGGATACCACCAGGTAAGAATGAAGGAAGGTGATGAGTGGAAGACTGCTTTCAAGACAAAGCAAGGGCTCTCGAGTGGACAGTCATGCCATTTGGCTTGACTAATGCCCCAAGCACCTTCATGCCTTATGAACCAAGTTCTTAGGGCGTACATCAGTAAGTTTGTGGTAGTTTATTTTGATGACATACTTGTTTATAGTAAGTGCCTACGGAACACCTCACACATCTTGAGATGGTCCTTAAAACCCTTCGACAAGAAGAGCTTTATGCCAATCTCAAGAAGTGCACCTTTTGTACTGATAAGCTTGTCTTTTAGGTTTTGTTGTGAGTTCACAGGGCCTACAGGTTGATGAGAGAAGATTCGAGCCATACAAGAATGGCCAACACCAGGAAACATCAGCCAAGTAAGGAGCTTCCACGGACTGGCCAGCTTCTATAGGAGATTCGTGCCCAACTTCAGCAGTATTGCCTCACCACTGACGGCAGTAGTGAAGAAGAACGTGGGATTCAGCTGGGGAGAAGCTCAGGAGAAGGCATTCCAGGCCTTGAAGGACAGCCTTACACATGCACCAGTGCTAGTCCTTCCCGACTTCAACAAGACGTTTGAAGTGGAGTGTGATGCCTCTGGAATAGGCATAGGAGCAGTGCTAACCAAGGAGGGAGACCAGTGGCATACTTTCAGTGAGAAGCCAGGTGGTGCCTCACTGAACTACCCCACTTATGACAAGGAGCTTTATGCCCTTTTCCGAGCATTGGAGACTTGGCAGCATTACTTGCTGTCCAAGGAGTTTGTGATCCACACTGATCATGAGACTCTCAAACACCTCAGAGGGCAAACCAATCTCGAGAGGAGACATGCCAGGTGGATGGAATTCATTGAGACTTTCCCGTACGTCATCAAGTACAAGAAGGGCAAAGATAGTGTGGTAGCCGATGCACTATCAAGGAGGTTTGCCTTGATATCAACCATGGAGGCAAAGGTCCTAGGGTTCAAGCACATCAAGGACCTATACAAGGATGATCCTGACTTTGCTGAGAGCTACAAGGAGTGTGGCACAGAGAGTCATGGCAAGTTCTACATCCATGAGGGGTTCTTGTTCCGAGAAAGAAGGCTGTACATACCACAAGGATCATTAAGGGAGCTTATCATCCGAGAAGCTCATGGAGGAGGACTCATGGGCCACTTTGGTGTCGACAAGACTCTAGCAGTGGTCAAGGAGCACTTCTACTGGCCACACCTCAAGAGGACAGTAGAAGCTCATTGTGCAAGATGCATCACTTGCAAGAAGGCAAAGTCCTGAGTGCAACCTCACGGGTTGTATCTCCCACTGCCCATACCCACACATCCATGGGTGGACATCTCAATGGACTTTGTTCTAGGTCTGCCCAAGATCAACCACAATGATACGAGCATGGAAAGCACACAAAAGGAGAAGCTCATGGCTAGAAATGAACCAGTGGAACATGAAGAAGCTCTTGCACTACCAGCTGGACCATTAACCCGAGCCAAGGCCAAGAAACTCAAAGAGGCAATCAGCTGCATGCTCAACAAGGAGAATGCACAACAAATTCACTTGAGCTTGATTGGAGAAGTGCCCAAAAGCACTCTGATTTTTAGTACAAGCTCAAGACAACATACAAATGGGTATGTGATCCATTTGTACTCTTTTTCCCTTATCCAAGTTTTCTCCCATTGGGTTTTCTTGGTAAGGTTTTTAATGAGGCAAATGAATCACATTACAACCAGCCCAATTTGTTGTTTAAAATCAAAAGGAGTTCAATTCAAAATGATCAAAATTGGCGTCATCAAAGGGGGGGGGGGGAAGTGTCTACATTCATAGTCAAAATAAGAGTTAATGAAGTCAAGGTCTTTGGTCAAGGTCTTTGGTCAAGTCTTCCCTTGTAATTGTAACCAATTTAATGTTGTAGGCTCCTCATATTACGTCCCCTTATAGTATAAATAGGGGCTTTCAGTTGTAAACTTGACAATTCAACTTTTCAAATAAAAACAGCTTCTTTTCTTAAGATTGAGAGTGATTCTCTTCTTAATCTGATTATTGGTGTGTAATATCCTTCAGTCAACATTTGGTAGCCTTAGTGTGTAATATCTAAGCTACTATCTTAGGTAAATCAGTAGTCCTTCCGCAGCTACTGTGTGACCCTTCATTCCACAACCTTTGAACAGATTGAATTTCGATTCATTCTGTTGCAAAGCCTATCTCAACCGCATCCAGAAGTGCATTCCTTGGGAGGTTCGCATCATTTGGTATCAGAGCACACTTCTGATCGCTATGTCAGGAGGAAATCAAACTTCAGAAGCACCAAACTTGTTAATGGAGGCTCTAGTAGCAGAAATGAAGAAAGTACTACAAGTAGAGCTGGAAGCCATTCATTTGCGGCTTGATGATGTTCAGAACAATAGTAACACTGAAGCAGGTCCAAGGAGAACCAGGAATCCCTTTAGACATGGACATAATGAAGAAATAGAAGCCTACTATAGTCATGGCAGTGAAGGGAGTAGGAGAACCCAAAGGAGGCATAGGCGTGTAAGAGAAGAAAGGGTGACGCTTAATGACACCATAAGAGGTCTTAAACTTAAGATACCATCATTCTATGGCAAAAATGATCCAGACACTTACCTGGAATGGGAGAAGAAGATCGAGCTGGTGTTTGATTGTCAACACTATTCCGAGCTCAACAAGGTCCGCATAGCTGCTACTGAATTTTATGAGTATGCACTCAGCTGGTGGGATCAATTGCTGACTTCCAGAAGACGTAATGGTGAGTATCCAGTAGAAACATGGGCTGAGATGAAAGCCATAATGAGGAAAAGGTTTGTGCCCAGCCATTACCACCTTGAGCTTCACCAAAAGCTAAGGAGACTCAATCAAGGAAGCCGAAGTGTTGAGGATTATTACCAGGAGTTGGAAACCCTCATGATCAGGGCAGACATTTCAGAAGATAGAGAAGCTACTATGGCAAGATTTTTAGGAGGACTTAACCGTGACATTCAAGATAGAATGGAGCTGGAACATTATGTGGAGCTAGAGGAAATGTTGCACAAAGCTATACTGGTAGAACAACAACTAAAAAGAAAAGTTATACTAGGCCAAGCTATGGAGCAGCTAACAATAAGCCTAGCTACCAAAGGGAAGGAAAACTAAAATTGATTCCAAACCTTCAACAACCACTCAAGACGTCAAGGGAAAATCTGAAGCTACTACATCTACTAGAACAAGAGATGTGAAGTGTTTCAAATGCCAAGGAAGAGGGCACTATGCGAATGAATGCACCAACAAGAAGATCATGATTCTGTTGGATAATGGTGAAATAGAATCCAAGGAAGAAGAAGTATTTTCTGATTCTTCAGAAGAGCATCTTGAACCTCCTATGGCAGGAGAATTATTGGTAACAAGAAGAACCCTAAGCGTACAAAACAAAACCAAAGAACATGAGCAAAGAGAGAACCTGTTTCACTCAAGATGCCACGTCAAAGGAAAGGTTTGCAGCATCATTATTGATGGAGGCAGCTGCACTAATGTGGCTAGTGAAACTATGGTAAACAAGTTAGGTCTGGAAGTGTTCAAGCACCCAAAGCCGTATAAGCTGCAATGGCTTAATGAGTGTGGCGAAATGAAGGTAAACAGCCAAGTCAAGGTACCTATAACCATTGGAAAGTACCAAGATGAGATCCTTTGTGATGTTTTACCAATGGAGGCTGGCCACATTCTGCTTGGAAGACCATGGCAATTTGATCGAAAGGTCATTCATGATGGTTACACCAACCAACACTCGTTTGAACACAAAGGTAAGAAGATCACACTTGTTCCTATGACACCACAAGAGGTGTACCAAGATCAGCTCGTGTTGGAGCAAAGGAAAACAGCTGGAACTTCAAAAAGCACTAAAAGTGACAGAGGCTGTGAGAACAAGAACAAGAAGCACTCAAGTTTCTTTGTGAGAACTGGTGGAGTTAAGAAGGCTCTCTTATCACAACAACCTGTTCTTTTGTTTATCTATAAGGAAGCTCTCATGAGCTTAACTAACGTTGCACCGGTATTACCGAGTGAAGTGACTTCTATTTTGCAGGAATATGAAGATGTATTTCCAGAAGACAATCCAAAGGGGCTACCACCCATCAGAGGCATTGAACATCAGATTGATTTTGTACCTGGAGCCTCACTACCAAATAGACCAGCTTATAGAACCAACCCCGTTGAGACTAAGAAGCTGCAAAGGCAAGTTAATAAGCTAATGGAGAAGGGCTACATCAGGGAGAGCATGAGTCCTTGTGCTGTGCCAGTTCTACTTGTGCCAAAGAAAGATGGCAGCTGGCGCATGTGGGTTGATTGTAGAGCAATCAACAACATTACGGTAAAGTATCGCCATCCAATCCCTAGGTTAGATGACATGCTTGATGAATTGCATGGTTCCAGAATCTTTCTAAGATAGATCTTAAGAGTGGGTACCATCAAATCCGCATGAAAGAAGGGGATGAATGGAAAACTGCATTTAAAACTAAGCATGGATTATATGAATGGTTAGTCATGCCATTTGGGTTAACAAATGCACCTAGTACTTTCATGAGGTTGATGAATCATGTTCTTAGAGCATTCATAGGAGTCTTTGTTGTGGTATACTTTGATGACATCTTAATCTACAACAAAAATCTAGAAGAGCATGCTAGTCATTTGACATTGGTTCTAAATGTTCTTAGAAAAGAAAAACTATATGCCAATCTTAAGAAATGCACTTTTTGTACAGATAACATTGTGTTCCTAGGCTTTGTTATAAGTGCAGATGGTATTAAGGTTGATGAGGAGAAGGTCAAAGCTATTAAGGAATGACCAAGTCCAAAAACAGTAGAAGAAGTGAGAAGTTTTCATGGGCTAGCTGGCTTCTATAGACATTTTTTCAAGAATTTTAGCACTATTGCTGCCCCACTTACTGAAGTAATCAAGAAAGACGTAAGATTAAAATGGGGAGAAACTCAAGAAAGCTCATTCCAAGCTTTGAAAGAAAATCTTACACATGCACCTCTTCTATCTTTACCTAATTTTCTTAAAACTTTTGAGATAGAATGTGATGCTTCTGGTATAGGTATTGAAGCTGTTTTGATGCAGGATAAGAACCTATAGCCTATTTCAGTGAGAAGCTTGGAGGAGCCACCCTCAACTATCCAACCTACGACAAAGAATTGTACGCCTTGGTCCGTGCTTTGCAAACTTGGCAACACTACTTGTGGCCTAAAGAGTTCATGATTCACACTGATCATGAGTCACTCAAGCACTTAAATGGCCAACAGAAGCTGAACAAAAGGCATGCACGGTGGGTTGAGTTCATAGAAACGTTTCCGTATGTCATTAAATACAAATAAGGTAAAGAGAATGTTGTGGCAGATGCATTGTCACGGAGGTATGCCTTAATCTCTACTCTCGATGCTAAGTTGTTAGGTTTTGAACAACTTAAAGAGCTATATGAAACTAATCCTGAATTTAAAGATGTATACATTGCTAGCAGAAAGTTTGCTTCAGGAAAATATTACCATCATGAAGGATTCCTATTTTATGATAATAGATTATGTGTGCCTAACTGTTCTATTCGAGAGTTGTTAGTTAGGGAAGCTCATGGAGGTGGATTGATGGGGCATTTTGGAGTTGCCAAAACTCTTAAGGTAATGCAAGATCATTTCCATTGGCCACACATGAATAGAGACGTAGAAAGAATCTGTGCAAGGTGTGCCACATGCAAACATGATAAGTCCAAGGTTCAACCCCACGGTTTGTACATTCCTTTACCCATTCCTACTCATCCATGGATTTACATATCAATGGACTTTGTGGTTGGTTTGCCTAGAACTAAGACAGGAAAAGATTCTATCTTTGTTGTGGTTGATAGATTCTCTAAGATGGCTCATTTTATAGCATGTCACAAGACTGATGATGCATTGCATATAGCCAATCTGTTCTTTAAAGAGGTAGTTCGCTTGCATGGAATGCCTAGGACCATAGTTTCTGATAGAGACACTAAGTTCTTGAGTTACTTTTGAAAAACTCTTTGGTCTAAGTTAGGAACTAAGTTGGTATTCTCTACAACATGTCACCCACAAACGGATGGTCAAACTGAAGTAGTTAATAGAACCTTGTCTACTTTATTGCGTGCATTAATCACACGAAATCTTAGAACATGGGAAGAATGTTTACCACATGCTGAATTTGCATATAACCATTCTGTACATTCTACTTCTAAGTATTCTCCTTTTCAAATTGTGTATGGTTTCAATCCTTTATCTCCTTTGGATCTAACCCCTTTGCCTTTAAGTGAAAGAGCTAGTATTGATGGAAAAAGAAAAGCTGAGATTGTTAAACAGATCCATGAGAATGCAAGGAAGAATATTGAGGCCAGAACCCAACAATATGCAAGAAAGGCCAACAAAGGAAGACGTGAAATGGTATTTGAGGTGGGAGACCTCGTGTGGATTCACTTGAGGAAAGAAAGATTTCCAGCTGAAAGGAAATCCAAACTTATGCCCAGAATAGATGGACCTTTCAAGATAGTTCAGAAGATCAACAACAACGCCTACCAAATTGATCTTCAAGGTAAGTATAATGTGAGTTCAAGCTTCAATGTTTCTGATCTTGTGCCTTTCATTGCAGATGAACCAGATTTGAGGTCAAATCCTTTTCAAGAGGAGGGGGATGATACGAGCATGGAAAGCACACAAAAGGAGAAGCTCATGGCTAGAAATGAACCAGTGGAACATGAAGAAGCTCTTGCACTACCAGCTGGACCATTAACCCGAGCCAAGGCCGAGAAACTCAAAGAGGCAATCAGCTGCATGCTCAACAAGGAGAATGCACAACAAATTCACTTGAGCTTGATTGGAGAAGTGCCTAAAAGCACTCTGATTTTAGTACAAGCTCAAGACAACATACAAATGGGTATGTGATCCATTTGTACTCTTTTTCCCTTATCCCAGTTTTCTCCCATTGGGTTTTCTTGGTAAGGTTTTTAATGAGGCAAATGAATCACATTACAACCAGCCCAATTTGTTGTTTAAAATCAAAAGGAGTTCAATTCAAAATGATCAAAATTGGCGTCATCAAAGGGGGGGGGGGGAAGTGTCTACATTCATAGTCAAAATAAGAGTTAATGAAGTCAAGGTCTTTGGTCAAGGTCTTTGGTCAAGGTCTTTGGTCAAGTCTTCCCTTGTAATTGTAACCAATTTAATGTTGTAGGCTCCTCATATTACGTCCCCTTATAGTATAAATAGGGGCTTTCAGTTGTAAACTTGACAATTCAACTTTTCAAATAAAAACAGCTTCTTTTCTTAAGTTTGAGAGTGATTCTCTTCTTAATCTGATTGTTGGTGTGTAATATCTAAGCTACTATCTTAGGTAAATCAGTAGTCTTTCCGCAACTACTGTGTGACCCTTCAATCCACAACCTTTGAACATATTGAATTTTGATTCATTCTGTTGCAAAGCCTATCTCAACCGCATCCAGAAGTGCATTCCTTGGGAGGTTCGCATCACTTGTCATCTCCTGTGATGATAAGGTCATCCACATAAACCAAGACAGCCACGATTCCTTTCGGGTTTTGACGAGTGAACAAAGTATGATCTGAATGGGATTTCCTAAACCCATTATCAGTAAGTGTGGAGCTTAATTTGTGATACCAAGCCCTTGGTGAGTGCTTCAACCCATATATTGCCTTCCTAAGTCTTAGAACCTGTCCCTATTTGCAGAGATCTTCAAGGCCTGGTGGTGGAGTCATATACACTTCCTCTTCAAGTTCTCCTTGTAGGAATGAGTTCTTGACATCCATTTGCCATAAGTCCCAAGTCAGATTCGTAGCTAGTGAAAGAACAACCCTTACAGTGTGTAGCTTAGCCACCGGTGCAAATGTATCAGTATAGTCCTCTCCATATGTCTGAGTGAAACCTCTTGCAACTAGACGTGCCTTGTACCTTTCTATGTCCCCATTGCTCTTATACTTGATGGTGAACACCCACTTGGAACTCACAGCTTTCTTGCCATCGGGAAGTTCTTGTATATCCCATGTATGATTCCTTTCCATAGCTCCCTTCTCATCTCTTACTGCATCTAACCATTCTTTCTTCCTCTTAGCTTCTTCGTAAGTCCTTGGAATCTGACTTTGTTCAATCTTTCCAAGGAATGCTTGATGACTAGATGGCAAGAGGTCAAGGAAACAAACAGCTTGTATGGGATGAGCCACGGCCTGGTTGTTGTAGAAGACCCTAGTGTTTACCCAATTGGATGGATCTTTCCTAAGTCTAGTACTCCTCCTTAGTTGCTGAACAGGTGTTGCAGCCTCCTCTACAACCGTTTCCTCTTCCATTTTGTGAATAGGTTCCTCTATATCCACTTCCAAGTTGACTTGTTCTTGGCTTTGGGCCATAGCTTCTTCTTGGATTGGAGTTGGTTCTTGAGTTACCACCTCTTGTTCATTCTCTTGGGTATCTTGTGAACTACTTGGGGTTCTTTCTTCTTCGTGTCTTGAATCCTTTGGCACATCATTTCCCAAATGATTCAAGAGAAACCTCAAACTCGTAGCCAAATCAGAAGGTGACCTTGAGAGATCCTTCAATCCTTCCCAATCTTTCTGATCATAATAACTTGACATCTCTAGACACATATGTCCTGTTGTTGCTCGGATCATAACACTTATAACCCTTTTGTGTTGTCGAATATCCAAGGAACATACACTTGATGCTCTTTCCCTCCAACTTGTTTCTTAGATCACCTGGAACATACACAAAGCACACACACCCAAATACACGTAAATGATCAATGGAAGGTTTAGTTTTATTGAGTACCTCAAATGGGGATATGTCTTGCAAGACTTTGGTTGGAATCCGATTGATGAGGTAGCAAGCAACCAAGACTGCATCTCCCTAAAAACTTTTAGGAACATTGGTATGAAACATCATGGATCTTGCTACTTCCATTAAGTGTAGGTTCTTCCTTTCAGCAACTCCATTTTGTTGTGGTGTGTGTGGGCAGCTAGTTTGATGTAGTATTCCATGTTTGTTTAAGTGAGCTTTGAATCTTTGACTTGTGTATTCCCCTCCATTATCTGATCTTAACACTTTGATCTTGGCATTGAATTGATTAGTAACATAATTATGAAAGTTTATAAATGCCTCATAAACCCTATCTTTAGATGGAAGTAATGTAACCCATGTATATTTAGATTTCTCATCTATAAAGGTCACAAAATATTTATTCCTATCTCTAGACATGCAAGGTGAGGTCCAAACATCAGAATGTACTAAATCAAAGCAATGCTCATAAATTGTAGACGATTTAGGGAAAACAACACGACAATGTTTGCCAAGGATACAAGCCTCACAAACTGAGTTATCATAAGCAACATTAGGCATTATTAAGCCTAAAGCACGAGCATGAAGGATGTCCTAATCTAGCATGCCATAAGACATCTTTATTAGCAAAAACACAGGATTTGAAAGCTAAGGATTCCGAATTGCTTGGAGGCGTGTCTTCAAGAACATAGAGCTCATCTTGAGTCCCACCACTTCCAAGTATCTTACCACTCTTAATATCGTGAAAGTAAACATTGTTAGGTCCAAAAGTAACATTGCAATTCAGGTCTTTAGTAGCCCTTTTGACCGAAACTAGGTTAGACGTAAACTTAGGTACAAAGAAAGCAGTACTTTCTTTCTGAAATAGTCTTAATTTTCTGGTTCCTTCAATTGAAATACACTTAACATCAGCTATAGTTACTTGTCCTAGACATGGTTCAATGTTGTTTAACAACCTAGCATTGCTAATCATATGGTGAGAAGCACCCGAATCCACTACCAACTTATGATCTGGTTTATCAAGCAATTTATGGGAGTAGAGTGTGATACCGGAGAGTTTTGAGGCATAGGCCTTGATGAGATCCTCCAAGTCACTCTTCTTAGCATACTCCATGGATACATTCATAGCTAGCTCCCCTCCTTGGTTGGATGAACTTGCCAGTTCAGTCACAACCTTTTGAGAGATGTTAGCCTTTGAATCCTTGAACCGGTTTGGCTTGAGATGAGGATGCAGTATCCAGCACTTGTCCTTGATGTGGCCATTCCTTTTACAATGTTCACACATCACACTCTTCCTATCCTCTTGCTTAAACACGCTCTTGTTGGCCATGACTAGTTCTCGTTTTCCACCAAACAAACGAATGTTGCCTTGCTCCTTCTGAATCCGTGAGCACACCTCTTCGAAATCAGGGAGTTTTGGCTCTCTTAAGATGGACTTAATGACATCCTTAAAGGCTGGATTTAGGTTGAGAAGGAGCCCAAATATCTTGTCTTGTTCCTTCCTTTCATTAAGCAACTTTTGATCCATAGAACTTGGTCTCAACATGTCAAGCTCGGACCATGTTGACTGGAACTTGCCTAGGAACTTTGTGAACTCCATATCTTCTTGGTGTAGATCATTGAGAGTCTTCTTAACCTCATACACACGGCTGAGGTTTGAAACATCCCCATACACCCTCTTGAGAGTCTCCCAAAGAGACTTGGAGGTTTCACAATGTGAATAAGCTTCAAGAATGGATGGGTCCAATGAATTTTGGAGGAATCCAAGGACTGATTGATCTTCTTGGAATCACCTAGCTTCTTCTTTTCTTGTTGCCTCATCCTTCTTCTCCTTTGGATCATCTATAGATGGAGTATTATCCTCCCAGATGTGATTCCAAAGTCCTTTGCCACAAATGGCTGTCTTGATAGTTCTTGACCATAATGTGTAGTTCAAGCCTTTGAGAACTACTGGTATCACCGTAGGTTTCAGGCTGGAACTGATTTGAACTGTATCCTCCATTGTTAGGCTTTGAAGAGCTCAAAGGAAGCAGCTTTTATGGTTGAATAAAACTGTGAGTTTTAGTTTAAAGACTGAGAGATTTTTGACAGAATTTTAGATTAGAAACTGAGAGATTTGAGTAGAAAAGATGAGAGAATGATCTTATGCTCTGATACCATGAAAGAATATTGAGATTAGAGAGGAGAAATGTGAAGAATTGAATCTGGAAACTCAAAGAGAAGTATGAGAAAATGAGAAATGTCTTAGACTTATGGAGAAGAATCTCCTAAGAGTTTATTCATACATTGAGTCTTTACAGCCCTTTTATAGAGGATTTACAATGTGAACACAAAAGAAAACGAATTCAAACTTGTGGATGAGTTTGAATAGAGGAGGAGCCTGTCAACAACCAATGAGAAGAGAGGGGAAGAGCTGCAGACTGTCTCATGACTGTTTGGTGTGGTTACCAAGACTGCGTGTAGCATGGATATGTCCTTTTCACCTTGATTCTTCTCCCAAGGCAGCTATTTAACCATTTTAACCATGTGGTTAATAATAACTCCCTCCTTTTTCTTTTCCCTTGTTATTCAAACTGAATTTCGTGCTCAGACTTGCCTTGTAGGTGAAGATAGGTCTTATTTGATTTTCCTATGTCAATAGTTACTTCATTTGTCAGCTTCCTCATTGCCCTATATTCTGCTTCAGCACTAGAACATGATACCACCTTCTGCTTCTTAGTCTTCCAAGTGACTAAGTTCCCACCAATGAAGGTGCAATACCCTGTGGTTGATTTTCTATCGACCCTATCACCAGCCCAATCCGCATCACAATATCCGACAATATCAGTGTTCCCATTCTTGCCCATCCATATGCATGAAGGAGATCCTTTGATGTATCTAAGGATCCTTTCTACCATGCTCCAATGATATACAGTAGGTTTTTGCATATGTTGACTCACTTGATTCACAGCAAAACACAAGTCTGGTCGTGTTAGGGTGAGGTAGATCAACTTCCCAACTAGTCTTCTATACAGAGAAACATCGTTAAATAACTCATCAGCTTTCTCCCCCTTTCCGTTGACCTTGTAGCCATCTTCAAGAGGAGTTTTGGCTGGTTTAGCACCAAGCTTTCCTGTGTCTGTCAACAGATCAAGAGCATACTTTCTTTGGGATAGAAAGAGCCCTTCCTGAGACCGACACACTTCAATACCCAAGAAGTACTTCAACTCTCCAAGATCCTTGATGTCAAATGATCAGTTTAAGAAGGCCTTTGTGGACTGAATTCCTTCCTTGTCATCTCCTGTGATGATAACGTCATCCACATAAACCAAGACCACCACAATTCCTTTTGCGTTTTGACGAGTGAACAAAGTATGATCTGAATGGGATTTCCTAAACCCATTATCAGTAAGTTTGGAGCTTAATTTGTGATACCACGCCCTTGGTGACTGCTTCAACCCATATATTGCCTTCCTAAGTCTTAAAACTTGTCCCAATTTTCAAAGATCTTCAAGGCCTGGTGGTGGAGTCATATACACTTCCTCTTCAAGTTCTCCTTGTAGGAATGCGTTCTTGACATCCATTTGCCATAAGTCCCAAGTCAGATTCGTAGCTAGTGAAAGAACAACCCTTACAGTGTGTAGCTTAGCCACCGGTGCAAAGGTATCAGTATAGTCCTCTCCATATGTCTGAGTGAAACCTCTTGCAACTAGACGTGCCTTATACTTTTCTATGTCCCCATTGCTCTTATACTTGATGGTGAACACCCACTTGGAACTCACAGCCTTCTTGCCTTTGGGAAGTTCTTGTATATCCCATGTATGATTCCTTTCCATAGCTTCCTTCTCATCTCTTACTGCATAACCATTCTTTCTTCCTCTTGCTTCTTTGTAAGTCCTTGGAATCTGACTTAGTTCAATCTTTCCAAAATGCTTGATGACTAGATGGCAAGAGGTCAAGGAACAAACAGCTTGTATGGGATGAGCCACGGCCTGGTTGTTGTAGAAGACCTAGTGTTTAATTGGATGGATCTTTCCTAAGTCTAGTACTCCTCCTTAGTTGCTGAACAGGTGTTGCAGCTTCTACAACCGTTTCCTCTTCCATTTGGTGAATAGGTTCCTCTATATCCACTTCCAGTTGACTTGTTCTTGGCTTTGGGCCATGCTTCTTCTTGGATTGGAGTTGGTTCTTGATTTACCACCTTGTTCATTCTCTTGGCTTGAACTACTTGGGGTTCTTTCTTCTTGTGTCTTGAATCCTTTGGCATCATTTCCCAAATGATTCAAGAGAAACCTCAAACTTGTAGCCAAATCAGAAGGTGACCTTGAGAGATCCTTCAATCCTTCCCAATCTTTCTGATCATAATAGCTTCGTTCTTCTATGAACTTGACATCTCTAGACACATATGTCCTGTTGTTGCTTGGATCATAACACTTATAACCCTTTTGTGTTGTTGAATATCCAAGGAACATACACTTGATGCTCTTTGCCTCCAACTTGTTTCTTAGATCACCTGGAACATACACAAAGCACACACACCCAAATACACGTAAATGATCAATGGAGGGTTTAGTTTTATTGAGTACCTCAAATGGGGATATGTCTTGCAAGACTTTGGTTGGAATCCGATTGATGAGGTAGCAAGCAACCAAGACTGCATCTCCCCAAAAAAGTTTAGGAACATTGGTATGAAACATCATGGATCTTGCTACTTCATTAAGTGTCGATTCTTCCTTTCAGCAACTCCATTTTGTTGTGGTGTGTGTGGGCAGCTAGTTTGATGTAGTATTCCATGTTTGTTTAAGTGAGCTTTGAATCTTTGACTTGTGTATTCCCCTCCATTATCTGATCTTAACACTTTGATCTTGGCATTGAATTGATTAGTAACATAATTATGAAAGTTTATAAATGCCTCATAAACCCTATCTTTAGATGGAAGTAATTTAACACATGTATATTTCGATTTCTCTATTGACATAGGAAAATCAAATAAGACCTATCTTGACCTACAAGGCAAGTGTGAGCACGAAAATTCAGTTTGAATAACAAGGGAAATGAAAAAGGAGGAAGTTATTATTAACCACATGGTTAAAATGGTTAAATAGCTACCTTGGGAGAAGAATCAAGGTGAAAAGGACATGTCCATGCTGCACACAGTCTTGGTAACCACACCAAACAGTCATGCCTGCTGCACACAGTCTTGGTAACCACACCAAACAGTCATGCCTGCTGTCTCCTCTCTTCTCATTGGTTGTTGACAGGCTCCTCCTCTATTCAAACTCATCCACAAGTTTGAATTCGTTTTCTTTTGTGTTCACATTGTAAATCCTCTATAAAGGGGCTGTAAAGACTCAATGTATGAATATACTCTTAGGAGATTCTTCTCCATAAGTCTAAGTCATTTCTCATTCTCTCATACTTCTCTTTGAGTTTTCAGATTCAATTCTTCACATTTCTCCTCTATAATCTCAATATTCTTTCATGGTATCAGAGCATAAGATCATTCTCTTATCTTTTCTACTCAAATCTCTCAGTTTCTAATCTAAAATTCTGTCAAAAATCTCTCAGTCTTTAGACTAAAAACTCACGGTTTCATTCAACCATAAAAGATGCTTCCTTTGAGCTCTTCAAAGCCTAACAATAGAGGATACAGTTCAAATTAGTTCCAGCCTGAAACCTACGGTGATAGCAGTAGTTCTCAAAGGCTTGAACTACACATTATGGTCAAGAACCATCAAGACAGCCATTTGTGGCAAAGGACTTTGGAATCACATCTTGGAGGATAATACTCCATCTATAGATGATCCAAAGGAGAAAAAGGATGAGGCAACAAGAAAAGAATAAGCTAGGTGGTTCCAAGAAGATCAATCAGTCCTTGGATTCCTCCAAAATTCATTGGAGCCATCCATTCTTGAAGCTTATTCACATTGTGAAACCGCGTCTCTTTGGGACACTCTCAAGAGGGTGTATGGGTATGTTTCAAACCTCAGCCGTGTGTATGAGGTTAAGAAGGCTCTCAATGATCTACACCAAGAGGATATGAAGTTCACAAAATTCCTAGGTAAGTTTCAGTCAACATGGTCCGAGCTTGACATGTTGAGAACAGTTCTATGGATCCAAAGGTGCTTAATGAAAGGAAGGAACAAGACAAGATATTTGGGCTCCTTCTCAACCTAAATCCAGCCTTTAAGGATGTGATTAAGTCCATCCTGAGAGAGCCAAAACTCCCTGATTTCGAAGAGGTGTGCTCACGGATTCAAAGGGAGCAAGGCACCATTGGTTTGTTTGGTGGTAAAGGAGAACTAGTCATGGCCAACAAAAGCGTGTTTAAGCAAGAGGATAGGAAGAGTGTGATGTGTGAGCATTGTAAGAGGAATGGCCACATCAAGGACAAGTGCTGGATACTTCATCCTCATCTCAAGCCAAACCGGTTCAAGGATTCAAAGGCTAACATCTCTCAAATGGTTGCGACTGAACCGGCAAGTTCATCCAACCAAGGAGGGGAGCTAGCTATGAATGTATCCATGGAGTATGTTAAGAAGAGTGACTTGGAGGATCTCATCAAGGCCTATGCCTCAAAACTCTCCGGTATCACACTCTACTCCCGTAAATTGCTTCATAAACCGGATCATAAGTTGGTAGTGGATTCGGGTGCTTCTCACCATATGATTAGCAATGCTAGGTTGTTAAAGAATATTGAACCATGTCTAGGACAAGTAACTATAGCTGATGGTAAGGATATTCCAATTGAAGGAACCGGAAAATTAAGACTATTTGACAAAGAAACTAATGCATTCTTTGTACCTAAATTTAAGTCTAATCTAGTTTCTGTCAAAAGGGCTACTAAAGACCTCAATTGCAATGTTACATTTGGGACTAACAATGTTTACTTTCAGGATATTAAGAGTGGTAAGATACTTGGAGGTGGTGTAACTCAAGATGAGCTCTATGTTCTTGAAGACACTCCTCCAAGCAATTTGGATTCCTTAGCTTTCAAATCCTGTGTTTTTGCTAATAAAGATGTCTTATGGCATGCTAGATTAGGACATCCTCATGCTCGTGCTTTAAGCTTAATAATTCCTAATGTCGGTTATGATCACTCAGTTTGTGAGGCTTGTATCCTTGGCAAACATTGTCGTGTTGTTTTCCCTAAATCGTCTACAATTTATGAGCATTGCTTTGATTTAGTACATTCCGATGTTTGGACCTCACCTTGCATGTCTAGAGATAGGAATAAATACTTTGTGACCTTTATAGATGAAAAATCGAAATATACATGGGTTACATTACTTCCATCTAAAGATAGGGTTTATGAGGCATTTATAAACTTTCATAATTATGTTACTAATCAATTCAATGCCAAGATCAAAGTGTTAAGATCAGATAATGGAGGGGAATACACAAGTCAAAGATTCAAAGCTCACCTAAACAAACATGGAGTACTACATCAAACTAGCTGTCCACACACACCACAACAAAATGGAGTTGCTGAAAGGAAGAACCGACACTTAATGGAAGTAGCAAGATCCATGATGTTTCATACCAATGTTCCTAAAAGTTTTTGGGGAGATGCAGTCTTGGTTGCTTGCTACCTCATCAATCGGATTCCAACCAAAGTCTTGCAAGATATATCCCCATTTGAGGTACTCAATAAAACTAAACCTTCCATTGATCATTTACGTGTATTTGGGTGTGTGTGCTTTGTGTATGTTCCAGGTGATCTAAGAAACAAGTTGGAGGAAAAGAGCATCAAGTGTATGTTCCTTGGATATTCGACGACACAAAAGGGTTATAAGTGCTATGATCCGAGCAACAACAGGACATATGTGTCTAGAGATGTCAAGTTCATAGAAGAACGAAGCTATTATGATCAGAAAGATTGGGAAGGATTGAAGGATCTCTCAAGGTCACCTTCTGATTTGGCTACGAGTTTGAGGTTTCTCTTGAATCATTTGGGAAATGATCTGCCAAGGGATTCAAGACACGAAGAAGCAAGAACCTCAAGTAGTTCACAAGATACCCAAGAGAATGAAAAAGGGGTGGTAACTCAAGAACCAACTCCAATCCAAGAAGAAGCTATGGCCCAAAACCAAGAACAAGACAACTTGGAAGTGGGTATAGAGGAACCTATTCACCAAATGGAAGAGGAAACAGTTGTAGAGGAGGCTGCACCACCTGTTCAGCATTTAAGGAGGAGTACTAGACTTAGGAAAGATCCATCCAATTGGGTAAACACTAGGGTCTTCTACAACAACCAGGCCGTGGCTCATCCCATACAAGCTGTTTGTTCCCTTGACCTCTTGCCATCTAGTCATCAAGCATTCCTTGGAAAGATTGAACAAAGTCAGATTCAAGGACTTATGAAGAAGCTAAGAGCAAGAAAGAATGGTTAGATACAGTAAAAGATGATAAGGGAGCTATGGAAAGGAATCATACATGGGATATACAAGAACTTCCCAAAGGCAAGAAGGCTGTGAGTTCCAAGTGGGTGTTCACCATCAAGTATAAGAACAATGGGGACATAGAAAGGTACAAGGCACGTCTAGTTGCTAGAGGTTTCACTCAGACATATGGAGAGGACTATACTGATACATTTGCAGCGGTGGCTAAGCTACACACTGTAAGGGTTGTTCTTTCACTAGCTACGAATCTGACTTGGGACTTATGGCAAATGGATGTCAAAAACGCATTCCTTCAAGGAGAACTTGAAGAGGAAGTGTATATGACTCCACCACCAGGCCTTGAAGATCTTTGCAAAGAGGGACAGGTTCTAAGACTTAGGAAGGCAATATATGGGTTGAACCAGTCACCAAGGGCCTGGTATCACAAATTAAGCTCCACACTTACTGATAATGGGTTTAGGAAATCCCATTCAGATCATACTTTGTTCACTCGTCAAAACTCCAAAGGAATTGTGGCGGTCTTGGTTTATGTGGATGACCTTATCATCACAGGAGATGATAAGGAAGGAATTCAGTCCACAAAGGCCTTCTTAAACAGATCATCTGACATCAAGGATCTTGGAGAGTTGAAGTACTTCTTGGGTATTGAAGTGTGTCGGTCTCAAGAAGGGCTCTTTCTATCCCAAAGAAAGTATGCTCTTGATCTGTTGACAGACACGGGAAAGCTTGGGGCTAAACCGGCCAAAACTCCTCTTGAAGATGGCTACAAGGTCAGCGGAAAGGGGGAGAAAGCTGATGAGTTATTTAAGGATGTTTCTCAGTATAGGAGACTAGTTGGGAAGCTGATCTACCTCACCCTCACACGACCAGACTTGTGCTTTGCTGTGAATCAAGTGAGTCAACATATGCAAAAGCCTACTGTATATCATTGGAGCATGGTAGAAAGGATCCTTAGATACATCAAAGGATCTCCTGGTCAAGGTATATGGATGGGCAAGAATGGGAACACTGAGATTGTCGGGTATTGTGATGCGGATTGGGCTGGTGATAGGGTGGATAGGAAATCAACCACTGGGTATTGCACCTTCGTTGGTGGGAACTTAGTCACTTGGAAGACTAAGAAGCAGAAGGTGGTATCATGTTCTAGTGCTGAAGCAGAATATAGGGCTATGAGGAAGCTGACAAATGAAGTAACTTGGCTCAAAGCACTCTTGAAAGATTTCGGTAGTGCACAACCAGGGCCAATTACCTTCCATTGTGATAATCAGGCAGCCATTCACATAGCTTCAACTGCCATAAGGTTAGGGAGAAAGTTCAAGATGGAACCATTCTGCCATGTTATACAAGGAGTGAAGACCAACCAACTAGCTGACATCTTCACAAAGGTAGCAAGTCTCAAAGTTTGCAAGAACATCTTTAGCAAACTTGGGCTTGTTGATTTATCACATCCATGATCAAAGGTCTCCTAATCCAAGAGCAACACACTCTTTTTCCCTTATTAAGGTTTTGTCCCAAGTGGTTTTCCTTAATAAGGTTTTTAATGAGGTGTTGCCTTGGGTTCCCAAGCTTAAGACTTTAGGGTGATTCCAAAGTCTTTAGCTTGAGGGGGAGTATTGACATAGGAAAATCAAATAAGACCTATCTTGACCTACAAGGCAAGTGTGAGCACGAAAATTCAGTTTGAATAACAAGGGAAATGAAAAGGAGGGAGTTATTATTAACCACATGGTTAAAATGGTTAAATAGCTACCTTGGGAGAAGAATCAAGGTGAAAAAGTCATGCCTGCTGCACACAGTCTTGGTAACCACACCAAACAGTCATGCCTGCTGCACACAGTCTTGGTAACCACACCAAACAGTCATGCCTGCTGTCTCCTCTCTTCTCATTGGTTGTTGACAGGCTCCTCCTCTATTCAAACTCATCCACAAGTTTGAATTCGTTTTCTTTTGTGTTCACATTGTAAATCCTCTATAAAAGGGCTGTAAAGACTCAATGTATGAATATACTCTTAGGAGATTCTTCTCCATAAGTCTAAGTCATTTCTCATTCTCTCATACTTCTCTTTGAGTTTTCAGATTCAATTCTTCACATTTCTCCTCTATAATCTCAATATTCTTTCATTCTCATCTATAAAGGTCACAAAGTGTTTATTCCTATCTCTAGACATGCAAGGTGAGGTCCAAACATCGGAATGTACTAAATCAAAGCAATGCTCATAAATGGTAGACGATTTAAGGAAAACAACACGACAATGTTTGCCAAGGTTACAAGCCTCACAAACTGAGTGATCATAAGCAACATTACGCATTATTAAGCTTAAAGCAAGAGCATGAGGATGTCCTAATCTAGCGTGCCATAAAACATCTTTATTAGCAAAAACACAGGATTTGAAAGCTAAGGAATCCGAATTGCTTGGAGGAGTGTCCTCAAGAACATAGAGCTCATTTTGAGTCCCACCACTTCCAAGTATCTTACCACTCTTAATATCGTGAAAGTAAACATTGTTAGGTCAAAAAGTAACATTGCAATTCAGGTCTTTAGTAGCCCTTTTGACCGAAACTAGGTTAGACTTAAACTTAGGTACAAAGAAAGCAGTACTTTCTTTGTGAAATAGTCTTAATTTTCCGGTTCCTTCAATTGGAATACTCTTACCATCAGCTATAGTTACTTGTCCTAGACATGGTTCAATGTTCTTTAACAACCTAGCATTTCTAATCATATGGTGGGAAGCACCCGAATCCACTACCAACTTATGATCCGGTTTATCAAGCAATTTATGGGAGTAGAGTGTGATACCGGAGAGTTTTGAGGCATAGGCCTTGATGAGATCCTCCAAGTCACTCTTCTTAGCATACTCCATGGATACATTCATAGCTACCTCCCCCCCTTGGTTGGTTGAACTTGCCTGTTCAGTCACAACCTTTTGAGAGATGTTAGCCTTTGAATCCTTGAACCGGTTTGGATTGAGATGAGGATGAAGTATCCAGCACTTGTCCTTGATGTGGCCATTCCTCTTACAATGTTCACACATCACACTCTTCCTACCCTATTGCTTAAACACGCTCTTGTTGGCCATGACTAGTTCTCCTTTTCCACCAAACAAACGAATGTTGCCTTGCTCCTTCTGAATCCGTGAGCACACCTCTTCGAAATCAGGGAGTTTTGGCTCTCTTAGGATGGACTTAATCACATCCTTAAAGGCTGGATTTAGGTTGAGAAGGAGCCCAAATATCTTGTCTTGTTCCTTCCTTTCATTAAGCACCTTTGGATCCATAGAACTTGGTCTCAACATGTCAAGCTCGGACCATGTTGACTGGAACTTGCCCAGGAATTTTGTGAACTCCATATCCTCTTGGTGTAGATCATTGAGAGCTTTCTTAACCTCATACACACGGCTGAGGTTTGAAACATCCCCATACACCCTCTTGAGAGTGTCCCAAAGAGACTTGGCAGTTTCACAATGTGAATAAGCTTCAACAATGGATGGGTCCAATGAATTTTGGAGGAATCCAAGGACTGATTGATCTTCTTGGAACCACCTAGCTTCTTCTTTTCTTGTTGCCTCATCCTTCTTCTCCTTTGGATCATCTATAGATGGAGTATTATCCTCCAAGATGTAATTCCAAAGTCCTTTGCCACAAATGGCTGTCTTGATGGTTCTTGACCATAATGTGTAGTTCAAGCCTTTGATAACTACTGGTATCACCGTAGGTTTCAGGCTGGAACTGATTTGAACTGTATCCTCCATTGTTAGGCTTTGAAGAGCTCAAAGGAGGCAGCTTTTATGGTTGAATAAAACTGTGAGTTTTTAGTTTAAAAGCTGAGATATTTTTGACAGAATTTTAGATTAGAAACTGAGAGATTTAAGTAGAAAATATAAGAAAATGATCTTATGCTCTGATACCATGAAAGAATATTGAGATTAGAGAGGAGAAATGTGAAGAATTGAATCCAGAAACTCAAAGAAAAGCATGAGAAGATGAGAAAGTGTCTTAGACTTCTGGAGAAGAATCTCCAAAGAGTATATACATACATTGAGTCTTTACAGCCCTTTTATAGAGGATTTACAATGTGAACACAAAAGAAAACGAATTCAAACTTGTGGATGAGTTTGAATAGAGGAGGAGCCTGTCAACAACCAATGAGAAGAGAGGGGAAGAGCTGCAGACTGTCTCATGACTGTTTAGTGTGGTTACCTCTGTGTGCAGCATGGACATGTCCTTTTCACCTTGATTCTTCTCCCAAGGCAGCTATTTAACCATTTTAACCTTGTGGTTAATAATAACTCCCTCCTTTTTCTTTTCTCTTGTTATTCAATCTGAATTTCGTGCTCACACTTGCCTTGTAGGTCAAGATAGGTCTTATTTGATTTTCCTATGTCAATATTGATGACATCTTAATCTACAGCAAGAATCTAGAAGAGCATGCTAGTCATTTGACATTGGTTCTAAGCGTTCTTAGAAAAGAAAAACTATATGCCAATCTTAAGAAATGCACTTTTTGTACAGATAACATTGTGTTCCTAGGCTTTGTTATAAGTGCAGATGGTATTAAGGTTGATGAGGAGAAGGTCAAAGCTATTAAGGAATGGCCAAGTCCAAAAACAGTAGGAGAAGTGAGAAGTTTCCATGGGCTAGCTGGCTTCTATAGACGCTTTGTCAAGGATTTTAGCACTATTGCTGCCCCACTTACGGAAGTAATCAAGAAAGACGTAGGATTCAAATGGGGACATGCTCAAGAAAGCTCATTCCAAGCTTTGAAAGAAAAGCTTACACATGCACCTCTTCTATCTTTACCTGATTTTCTTAAAACCTTTGAGATAGAATGTGATGCTTCTGGTATAGGTATTGGAGCTGTTCTGATGCAGGATAAGAAACCTATAGCCTATTTCAGTGAGAAGCTTGGAGGAGCCACCCTCAATTATCCAACCTACGACAAGGAATTGTACGCCTTGGTCCGTGCTTTGCAAACTTGGCAACACTACTTGTGGCCTAAGGAGTTCGTGATGAACACTGATCATGAGTCACTCAAGCACTTAAAGGGCCAACAGAAGCTGAACAAAAGGCATGCACGGTGGGTTGAGTTCATAGAAACATTTCCGTATGTCATTAAATACAAACAAGGTAAAGAGAATGTTGTGGCAGATGCATTTTCAAGGAGGTATGCCTTAATCTCTACTCTTGATGCTAAGTTGTTAGGTTTTGAACAGCTTAAAGAGCTATATGAAACTGATCCTGAATTTAAAGATGTATACATTGCTAGCAAAAAGTTTGCTTCAGGAAAATACTATCGGCATGAAGGATTCCTATTTTATGATAATAGATTATGTGTGCCTAACTGTTCTATTCGAGACTTGTTAGTTAGGGAAGCTCGTGGAGGAGGACTGATGGGGCATTTTGGAGTTGCTAAAACACTTAAGGTCATGCAAGATGATTTCCATTGGCCACACACGAAGAGAGACGTAGAAAGAATCTGTGCAAGTGAAAGAGCTAGTATTGATGGAAAAAGAAAAGCTGAGATTGTTAAACAGATCCATGAGAATGCAAGGAAGAATATTGAGGCCAGAACCCAACAATATGCAAGAAAGGCCAACAAAGGAAGACGTGAAATGGTATTTGAGGTGGGAGACCTTGTGTGGGTTCACTTGAGGAAAGAAAGATTTCCAGCTGAAAGGAAATCCAAACTTATGCCCAGAATAGATGGACCTTTCAAGATAGTTCAGAAGATCAACAACAACGCCTACCAAATTGATCTTCAAGGTAAGTATAATGTGAGTTCAAGCTTCAATGTGTCTGATCTTGTGCCTTTCATTGCAGATGAAGCAGATTTGAGGTCAAATCCTTTTCAAGAGGAGGGGGATGATACGAGCATGGAAAGCACACAAAAGGAGAAGCTGAAAGAATATTGAGATTATAGAGGAGAAATGTGAAGAATTGAATCTGAAAACTCAAAGAGAAGTATGAGAAAATGAGAAATGACTTAGACTTATGGAGAAGAATCTCCTAAGAGTGTTTTCATACATTGAGTCTTTACAGCCCTTTTATAGAGGATTTACAATGTGAACACAAAAGAAAACGAATTCAAACTTGTGGATGAGTTTGAATAGAGGAGGAGCCTGTCAACAACCAATGAGAAGAGAGGAGACAGCAGGCATGACTGTTTGGTGTGGTTACCAAGACTGTGTGCAGCAGGCATGACTGTTTGGGGTGGTTACCAAGACTGTGTGCAGCAGGCATGACTGTTTGGTGTGGCTACCAAGACTGTGTGCAGCATGGACATGTCCTTTTCACCTTGATTCTTCTCCCAAGGTAGCTATTTAACCATTTTAACCATGTGGTTAATAATAACTCCCTCCTTTTTCATTTCCCTTGTTATTCAAACTGAATTTTCGTGCTCACACTTGCCTTGTAGGTCAAGATAGGTCTTATTTGATTTTCCTATGTCAATAGTCCCCCTCAAGCTAAAGACTTTGGAATCACCCTAAAGTCTTAAGCTTGGGAACCCAAGGCAACACCTCATTAAAAACCTTATTAAGGAAAACCACTTGGGACAAAACCTTAATAAGGGAAAGAGAGTGTGTTGCTCTTGGATTAGGAGACCTTTGATCATGGGTGTGATAAATCAACAAGCCCAAGTTTGCTAAAGATGTTCTTGCAAACTTTGAGACTTGCTGCCTTTGTGAAGATGTCAGCTAGTTGGTCTTCACTCCTTGTATAACATGGCAGAATGGTTCCATCTTGAACTTTCTCCCTAACCTTATGGCAGTCGATCTCTATGTGCTTGGTCCTCTCGTGAAACACTGAGTTTGAAGCTATGTGAATGGCTGCCTGATTATCACAATGGAAGGTAATTGGCCCTGGTTGTTCAATACAAAAATCTTTCAAGAGTGCTTTGAGCCAAGTTACTTCATTTGTCAGCTTCCTCATAGCCCCATATTCTGCTTCAGCACTAGAACATGATACCACCTTCTGCTTCTTAGTCTTCCAAGTGACTAAGTTCCCACCAACGAAGGTGCAATACCCAGTGGTTGATTTTCTATCCACCCTATCACCAGCCCAATCCGCATCACAATACCCGACAATCTCAGTGTTCCCATTCTTGCCCATCCATATGCCTTGACCAGGAGATTCTTTGATGTATCTAAGGATCCTTTCTACCATGCTCCAATGATACACAGTAGGGTTTTGCATATGTTGACTCACTTGATTCACAGCAAAACACAAGTC
>CM032162.1:43097998-43282845 GCA_018901935.1 Pugionium cornutum | reverse complement strand
CAACTTGGCCGGTCCTAAAGGCATTCCGGCATGTACCTCGCACAATCCAGCTGGTACAGCGGATCCAGCCGAGTACACGCACATTTCCACTTCTACACAAGAAGACTCAGACCAAATGAGCTACCAGCTCAGGACATGCACCTAGAGGAAGTCTCTACACCAGTGGTGCCTCAAGGAGCAATGACAAGAAGCAGATCAAGGGCACTCTTCCACAAATTCAGCTTATGGGTCGACAAGCTTCTAGAGGAAGATCAGCTAAGGACAATGGGCCAGAAGAGCAAAGTAGAGTCCAAAGGCTTCTCAAAAACATAGGGAACATCAGAGACTTGGGCTTTAGTGGCAAGAGAGGTCAGGGCCCAAAGATATTTAACCCTACTCCAAGTTGAAGACTAGGAGCAAGGCGCGTGCATGCCACAAGGACGGCCACCTTCCATTTCTTGGCCGTGAGGTAAGTTAAGGTAAGTTTCAATTCGAATATATGCCTCTTTCTGTTTTGCAGGGTAGGATCTAGATGCTTTACATTTTTGAGTCAAGAACATTTTAGGAATAGGTCCTTTTTAGGTTATACACTTTTGTATCTTTTCCTTTTGTGCACTTTTGTAAACTTTCCTTTTCTTTGTTTGAGTCGACCCTAGAAGGTCAAGCTGTCGAACATATTAATAAGGCTCCTTCCAGCATTGTAGTTCGACAACCTTTTTGATATTAATAAAGATCGAATTTTCTTTCAACAAGTTATTCTCTCAAGAGACTTGTGCGCTTAGAACCTAGTTGAGACCAGCCCTCCTAGCTCTAAGTTTGTGATTTATCACGAGGTTCATCAACCCTCGTGTGGTTCAGTTCACCCTTCCATCTTTTACCAACCAGAAAACCCCTATCCAGAAGCCTAAGGTTGAGTTTCTCACCTAATCTTCTACAAACAGCCCACGCGCATCCAAGCCTTGAATCGAGGCTTGTATCAGAAGGAAACCTCAAGTTTCTGGAAAGGGTATTGCTCTCACTGCTACACAAAACCAAAAGTACAAGGAAGACAATATGGAAGACACAATGGGATTGGTAGTGAAGAAATACTTCAAAAAGATGGAAAAGCAACATAAACGGTGAAGCTTTTCTCAAGGACATCATGACTCTGAAAAAGAAATGAAGAGATCTGATAAACAATATTTGGAATGTAAAGGGTATGGTCATTTCAAGTCAGAGTCTCCTTCTGCTTAGAAGAATTGAATGGTGTAGTGTTATGGATGCAAAGGATATGGGCATACAAAGGAAAAAATGTCTTGGTGTGACTAAGAAGGAAAAATCCTCTATAAGTTGGAGTGAAAGTGATTCAAAGTCTGAAACTGAACAGGGAATTGATGCCTCGAACTGTGAGGCGTGTTATGGAATCATTGAATCTGAATCAGAAAATTTGTTTCCAAAAATCCAAAGTGATGAATCCACGGATGATTGGAATCTTCCACTTGAAAAGGAGAACAAGATTCTGGTTGAAAGACTCATATAGAGATCTGTAGAAAATGAGAATCCCATAGAAGCAAACAAGGACTTGTGTGAGAAAATTGACGTACTGGAAAGGGAGCTCAAAAGTGAAAAGGAGAAGGTATGTGAGATGAATCAACTATGCAATATCAAGATGTTGAGTAAAAGGATTAAAGATCTTGACATGCTTCTGTCATCGCGACGAAATTGCCAAACCAAGTAGGGACGTGGGTTTCAGGGAAATAATGTAAACTCATCAACCACCTTTGTCAAAGCTCGAATAATTTAAAAAAATTATTGCTCCGGTCAGTCGAATCTATAAGTGAAGTAACATCAGGACACTTACTACAAGAAGGTTGAAAGGGAACAATCAATAGGTTGTTGGTACTATGGAAAACCATGTCACTTTAAGGCAAACTGCCACAGATTCCAGAACATGTTTGCTCAAATCATTCATCAAAAAGAGTTAAGTTTATCGCGATAGGATGAGCATAAATAAGGTTTGGATTGAGAAGCAAAGATTATATTGTCATGTTGCATACACTACAGAGAAACATAAGATGGCTGATAATCAGAAGATTGAAAAACAGTGGGTGTTCAAGGCATATGACGGGATCACAAAGTGCTCTAACCAACTATGAAGAATTCCTAGGTGGAAAAATCACTTTTGGTGATGGAGCAAAAGGAAATATCAAAGGAAAAGGTAAAACCATGGGAGAAGACAAACTTGAGCTAAACGATGTGCACTTTGTTGATGGGCTGAAGGAAAATCTGAGTAACATTAGTCAGTTTTCTGATGATGGAATGGTAGTTACATTTACCAAAGGTGATTTTCAAGTGATTGGTAAAAATGGAACAGTTGAGTTGGAAGGATTTCGATCAAGTAACAATTGTTACAAGTGAAAATCAGCTAAGAAGTGTCTAAGTGTAGTCCAGGAGAATGTCACACTTGGCATTAGAAGTTAGGTCATTTGAATCTCAAAACCTTAATCAACTTGGCAAACCATGAAGTGGTTCGGAGTTACCAAAACTGAGTTCCAATTTAGATATGGTATGTGGTTCATGCAACAAAGGGAAGCAAGTGAAGGTTCACCACAAAGCTGTTCCAGTTGTCAAGGGTCAAAATGCTTTGGAACTCATCCATATGGACTTGATGGGACCGATTCAAGTAGAAAATCTAGGTGGTAAGAAGTACATTTTAGTGATTGTATATGACTTCACTGGATTTACATAGGTCAGATTTTTGAGGGAAAAATCAGAGATATTGGATTACTTTAAGGTTCTGGCATTAAAGTTCAAGTGTGAGAAATGGGAAATCAAAAACATAAGAAGTGATCATGGAGGTGAATTTCAGAATGAACGATTTGAGTAATTCTGTATGGATCAGAGTATTATTCATCAATTCTTAGCACCACGAACGCCACAACAGAATGCGTAGCTGAAAGAAAAAAAAAAGACTTTGAAGGAAATGACCAGAGCAATGTTGTATGACAATCAAGTGGCAAAAGGCTTTTGGGTTGAAGCAATCAATACTACTTGTTACATAATCAACCGGGTGTATGTCAGAAAAGGGACGAATAAGACTCCATATGAAATGTGGAAGGGAAAGACACTGAATGTCAGTTATTTCCATGTATTTGGTTGTACATGCTACATTTTGAATGACAAGGATCAACTGGGTAAGTTTGATTCTTGAAGTGATGATGGTATGTTTTTTGGATACTCAAGAACTAGTTCTTCTTACAAAGTATACAACAAAGAACGAGAATGTTTCAAGAAACTGTGAATGTCGTATTGATGACAGTGTTCATCAACGGTTGGTAGTTCAACCCATAGAGCTGAAACCAGAAGCTTCAAAAGTAATTGATGCACCTATATTGGTAACTACCAGATCATGTGGTGATGAAAAAGAGACTGTTCAGCCTAAGATTGAGGAACAGGAAGAGGATCAACATGTACAGGTGCATAGGAGTCACTCTAAACAGGATGTTATAGGAGGGATTCCGGGGGGTAGAGTTACTCGTGGTAAGCAAATTGACTTCAAGGAGATGGTATGATTTGCATGCTTTATGTCGATGGTTGAGCCAAAGTTGTAAAAAGAAGCACTCCATGATGAATATTGGATTGAGGCTATTCAACAAGAACATGAGCAATTTGAAAGGAGTGGTGTTTGGGATTTGACTCCAAGGCCAACAAATGTTAATGTTGTTGGAACCAACTGGATCTTTAACAATAAGATAGAAGAAAGTGGAAATGTTTTGAGGAACAAGGCAAGGTTGGTAGCTCAAGGGTACTCAGAGGTGGAAGGTGTGGACTTTGATGAAACATTTGCGTTAATAGCTCGTCTTGAATCAATCAGGTTTCTATTAGCTATGGCGTGTGAATTAAAGTTCAAGCTATATCAGATGGATGTCAAAAGTGCTTTTCTAAATGGGATTGTACAAGAAAAAATCTATGTTGAACAACCAAAAGGGTTTGAAAATTTTGAGCATCCTAGTCATGTTTTTAAGCTTAAAAAGGCACTTTATAGCTTGAAGGAAGCACCAAGAGCCTTGTATGAACGGCAGACCACGTTTCTGATTAAGCAAACATGGCAGTGTGGACAAGACTTTGTTTGTACTAAGAGATGGACAACATGTGATGATTGTACAAATATATGTGGATGACATAGTATTTGGTTCGATGAATCAGAAGCTTGTAGAAAATTTCGTAAAGAGTATGAAGCATGAGTTTGAGATGAGCATGTGTGGAGAGTTGTCATACTTCTTGGGTTTACAAGTGAAGTAGTTTGATGATGGAATCTTCATAAGCCAGAGTACTTATGCAAATAACTTGGTCACAAAGTTTGGTTTCAACATAGCAAGATGGTAAAAGCCCCCCCCCCCTGATGTAAAATTGAATATCAATCTCACAAGCGGTACGACCGTGACTCGCAAGACCGAGAATCTCTCTTGGCTTAAGCGGGTAAGGGAACTAAACGGAGGGGGTTTTGATTGAATCACACGATCAAAGGTGAACCAAGGGAGTTTGAATCTCTCAAACTAACCTGGTCGTGGCTTCAAGAGAAAGGAAGTGAATCACACACTTAGTTTCTAAAGAATAAGAACAAGTTCAAAGACAAGGCTTTGAAGAAAATACTTTGTATTCAACTTTTATTTCAATGGTGGTCTATCTTTACAATGAGGTCGTGCTGAGCTTATATAGTGCTCTTAGCAACGGTCCTAAACCTAAAAAAGAGAAAAGGAAATCATATATTTAAAATATATGGCTGTTGGCCATTAATGTCTAGTTTGGCCAACAAAGAAAGTGTATATGCTTGAATCTTGAGAGCTTTGGGGCGAATGTAAGGTGTCTAGGTACATCCTGGATACTTTGGAAAGTCTTCAATACGTGCCCAATTTGCAAGGAATAGAGATATTGCAATCTGAACACATGAAGTGCACTTCGGTCCATATATGGCAAGTCTTGGAGGAAAGGGATTCGCCTGATCCTCTGGTGGCTGGTGCATGGTAGGTTTATTTTGGGCTTCCTTAGGGCCTTAATAATATCTCCTGGACGCCATGTTTTGGTTTGCAAGTGATTAAACCAGTTGGCCATCTCACTTGCCATAAACGGCTCCAATCGGTTCATTTGAAGGCACGGATGGACCCGTCGGGTCCAAGGCGTGTTTGAGCTTCTAGAAGTGCTTAAGGGAGCTCCTAGAAGTACCAAAAAGTCTCCTGGTCGCCAAAGAAACCTTTGGAGACTTTCATATAAGGAAAGTTCCAAATATGGTAAGTTTCGAAAACTCCAATTTGATGTATGGTGCATGACTTGATCTGGCCTTGTTTTGGGTGAGCTGCATGTCGCCGCGTGTCCTCTGTGAGTCAGGATTATAGGCCAGGTTTGGTCTTGGCTGGCCGCTTCTTGGTTAAGCTTGGATTCATGAAGATACACCCATGTATCCTTTTGCGCGTATTTGGCCGCCTTTGTGTTTCTTGGGCCGGCCGGGCGGGGCAGTTGGCCGGGGGTTGTGCCGATGACCTCATCACCCCCCCCTCATGGGCACAAATGAAAAGCTATAAAAGTATTAGCAAGGTGAAGATGTTGATGAGAAACTGTACATGGGAATGATCGGTAGTCTGCTGTATCTTATTACAAGCAGACAAGACATATGTTTGATGGTAGAATTTTGTGCTAGATATCAAGCAAAGCCAAAGATGTCACACTTATTGGCTATCAAAAGGATCATCAATTATGTTAAAGGGACATCGAGTTTTGGTATCTACTATACCAAGGACACCAACAAGATCTAGTTGGTTATTGCGATGTTTATTATTGGCTGGTTCCTTGAATGATCGAAGGAGCACTAGTGGTGGTTGTTTCTTTATGGGCAACAATCTGATCTCATGGCACAGTAAAAAGCAAAACAGTGTGTCGTTGTCAACAGCAGAGGCTGAGTACATAGTTCTTGGAAGCTATTGCACTCAATTGATGTGGATGAAGCATATGCATGTTGAATATGGTAATGTTTGTGACTCTTTACTTATCAATTGTGATAATCAAAGTGCTATAACATTGTTAAGAATCTTGTTCAATATTCTCGCACTAAACATATTGAAATTAAACATCATTTTATACGAGAATTGGCTGAGGGAAACCTGATTGAAATAGAACATGTGGGTACTGATTTTCAGTTGGCAGATGTATTCACTAAACCTTTGGATTTTAACCAATTTCTTAATTTATGAAAAGTTATTGGTGTTTGTGAGATCTAACTTGTTTGATGAGCTGTTTTTGAACAGAGAGAGGAAAGTGCACAAAAACAATTATAGAACTCTAAAAAAGCTGTTTTGTTGTCATAAATATCATGTTTATGTAGTATTATGTGGAAAAAAGTTGTATGTCATGCCGTCTTGAGCTGACAAATTACAATGGGAATGTTACCATACTCGTAAGGAGTACAAAGTGTTGCAGAGAATAAAAAGTATCTGATACATGTCAATCACAATTCTGTGACATATAAGAAAGGAAGAAAAGAAAAGAAAAGGAATGAAAAGAAAAGAAAAAAGAAAGGAAAAAAGGAGTAAAAATATGTAGAAGAAAGAAAGAAAAATTCTCCAAAGGAAATTTCAGCCGCCTTCACATGTGTGGTACATGAACAAAGATTTGTGTAAAGCTCAAGATAAAAGTATGGTTGTGTGAAAGTCTACACTCAGAACCCAGGATTGGTATTTTAATATAAAGAGTGATGTGATTGGTTCTCGTGCTTATGTTGTCATCAGTGTAGTGAGTTGAACAGATCTCAAAGGTATGACTTTCATATATAGAGATTACTCACATATTTTAAGGATTTTTGGGTCACTCATCGATTTCTTGTGTACTGATGTCTGATGCAATATACACAAAAATCTCTTATGTTAACAAATTGTTGATTAATGAACATTTTGCTGTTAATGCGATGATGATTTGTTAATTGTGTTAGGATTAAGGTTTTAGACAAGCCCAAATAGAACAACACAAAAGGCCCATTGAAAGTTAGTGGAATAGTGGAGTAATGGGAAGAAACTCAAGAGTCTGCTATCAGTTACAAAGTGCATTAAAATCGTAACAATAAGGCAAATCATTTGAAAAATCGACGAAAAGAGAAAAAATCAAGGAGAAAAAATTACAAGGATGAAGTCGATAATGTCGGGTATACAACGTTTAGTCCAATCGCGAGGAGATCAATCCTCATAAAGTCCATTAGCATCTATGTCAGAAATGCACGAATCTGAAGAGCCAGTGGACCCTAAATCGGCCATGGTGGTGTTTGAAGGAGCTGAAGGAGAATTGGGAGTAGGAGAACCTATCATACAAGGGCTTGAAACAGAATCAAAAACTCCTGCCAAAATAATGGTGGAACCGACTATAAAAACAACTCGAGATGCAATTCCACAGTGATAAATTTGTCGGATATTCCAGATCAGTCGACTACACCACACACCAATGTAGGAGAAGTCTTGCAATGGCTTAGGGAGAGAAAGCAGGAGCCTGCACAAGTACCAATTAAGAAAGCAAAACAAGCAACGAGCCAGAAACCTGCTTGGTCTGGAAAGAAGGACTCTCAAAGATTCAACTCGCTTGAGACAAAATCGAGGTATGACATAATCTCTAGTCATGGTGTTTGCTTTATTGGAGAGAATAATGATAAATTTGGAGAAGTTGATGAAGTGAAAAGCTGATAGAAAGGGTGGAGCTGTTGAAAATGGTAACAAGCATTCAGCCTTTCGTTCCTGAAATTATCTGGGAATTCTGTGCTAATCTTCCTATATATGTTCGTGATTTTCCATTTTGGAAAGTTTGTGTTTGATCATGTTATGCACCTAACCCTATCGCCTGAATCAAAGTTCTTCGTGCCTTACTTGAGTCTCATATACCAGGTGGTGATGGCTCAACACCAAGTTAACCTGAGTATAAAAGATAGTGCCCCTAAGACAAGGTCAAAGAAGAAAGGGTTCAAGAACGAAACGAAACAGCATGTTGCTTCATCATCTCGAGCTGAACCAAGTGGTTATCGAAAGACGATGATGAAAGCAATCAAGTTCCTACAAGATGCTTTAGAAGCAGGTAAATGATCTAATCCTTTTTGTGTTAACTGTCAGCTAACTGCTTTTAACTTAGTTCTACACTTAAGTAGGGGAAAAAGAAGAAGATGTCTCACGATGAGGACGGGGGAGCTTTATTTGTGGGGGAGATGGTTTCTGTTGTTTCAGTTTGAAAGTAGTTGTGATACTTTGGTTTTATTTTGGTTTGTATTTTTGTGGTTTGACAAACTTGGTACTTGGCTGGTCATCAACTCATTGTATTTGAATTTGCTTCCGCTGAACAATATATCGTAGACAAGATTTTGTTTCTAATGTGGCTTTGGTTGTTGTTTAGATATATCTTGTTTTTGGATATTTGTGTTTCTTGGAACTTTTGCAGATGACAGAAGACCAAGGTGCTCAAGTACCAAACTAAGCTAAAAATGGGGAGATTGAAAAAGCAGACATGTCTTGCTGTGCGAAAAGGAGTTTGTTCACTTGATGATGTGGTAGAGGAGAGCTGACGTGACATAAGATGAGAAAGATTTGGTAATATCACAATATCTAGGATTGACATGGAAGATGGAAGCTGAGGTGTCAAAGGGATCAAGTGATATGACAAGAGGATCTCAAGAGAATATTTAAAAGAAATCTTTTAGGATGAATATATTTGGACATCAAGATTTCCCTTTCTAGGTGAGACTATACGAAGATTCTAAGATAATTTCGTCTAGTATAAAAGGGTCTAAAAGGGTTAAAGGTTTGCTTAACACTTTTAAGAGTCTATTGGGAGAATTGTAACTTCGAAGCTTGAAACAGGAAGATGAAAATATGAGTGTTGTTAATTTTTCTTGTGTATCACGATAGAATGATTAGGATTAAAAGGAATTAGTTTTAGATTATATTGTGGTTTGGTGACAATTTAAATGAAGATTTAGGTGTGTATAAATTCTAATAAATATAATTTTTGTAAAAGATTAACTTATACATAATATAATATATAAATATTGACTTGGTGCGTTCTAAATTAAAATTATGTTGGATTGTTTTCTCCACATTTACAACTTGAAATCACCGCAATTTGTCTCCCAATGTCTCTCTCACACACATCAAAGCAAATTAGATTCATGAAATTTTTCTCAGATCACCATTGACGGACCATCGTGAGTCGAGAGAGACTAACTCACACAATTCATTCAATAGATCTTGTTTACTAATAACTAGATTTATATCCACGCTCTACGTGAGAAAAAATATTCATAAATTATATAATATTGTTATTAAATATAAATTAAATATTTATATAATTTTAATTATTATTAAAATTATTTTTACTATTGATTTATGTATATGTAATTAAGAAAATAAAAATAATTGTTTTTATGAATTTAATAATATTTTTAGTTAGTTTAATAAAATATTAATTATAAAATCAAATTAATAAAATGAGATATATTATAATTATTCTAATAATTTAAAGTAGGAAAATTATATAAAATAGCACAGTTTTAAATTTTTGTTCAAAAAATAGCATCATTAGTTTAAATTTCCAATAATAGCATAAATTTAAAATTAAAATGTATTAAAAATATATTTTAATAGAAAAAAATTAAATCTTAAATTAGAAAAAATGAACCCAAATATAATAATTTAACTTTATGTATAATTTATTTAGAGTAAATGAGTATTTTTACATAATTATTTGTGTTATTTTTGTGATTTTAATTTTATGATGCTAAATTTTGAAGAAAATTTTTAAAAGGTGGTATTATAAGATATTATTTTAAAAATATTTATTTATTTAAAATTTACTTTATTGATTGATGATACGTTAACATATATTTTGTTAGTAAAATTTATTTTTTAAAATATTTTTTAAATAATATATTACAAATTTTAGTACTACACAATAAAAATTCCATAAATGTTCAAAATATCTTTAAGAGATGGAAAAAGACCAAAGGTGTGCGTTTCGCAGTTATAGAAGCAGAGATAATACGAGGAAACCCTAAGAGTGGTCCTTTAATTCACAATGGAGGCATAAGCGGCGCATCTGAATCCGAGAGAGAAGATGGACGAAGATGACGATCTAGATATCCTTCTCACGCCGAAGCAAGTGATAGGACCGGACGAGAACGATTTGACAACGAAGAAAAAGAGGAAGAAGAAGATATCAAGCGAAACAAAAAATGACGACGAAGACGCGACAATGGACATTAGTGTCAAACAAATTTCCGAGAAACCCGATAGAGTTCCTCCGATTGTGGCTTATTTCGCTTCAGGGTACGATCCTTCGAAATCGGACGACAGACAATCTCCCAAGGTCACGGTTTACAGGCATAAGGCAGAGTCGAAGAAGAGGCTTCAGGTTGTGGTAAGCCCGCCTGGCTCAAGCGTTGAGTTCGTGGGCTCGAATTATACCGGCGAGCAATCTGCTAGACAGACTTGTGTCTATACACTAGGTATCCTGGATAAAGAGGCTCAGACTTTGAGAATTTGTCCGATTGCTCACAATAAGGTTTGAACATGACATGTTTTTGATTTTGCATAATCTAGTGATTAGAAAGGGTGATGTTTGAAGTTCGAATCATAATGAATCTAGATTCAAAGCTTTTGGATGTTCTGGGTTTCAATTGCAGGTATTCAGATTGGAGCCAAGAGTTAAAATTAAAGAAACATTTGATTCAGAAGCTACGGAAAGTACAGTCATCAGTGAACTAAGCGAAGCAGAACGACTAGCCCAAGCAAGGAATAAACTTAACAAGAGTTTTGGTACAAAGGAAGCTATTACTCGGGTATGCTACACCTATCTTTACATCTTTTCCATTGCGTAACTTTTTCTCCTACAGTAACTTAACAAGAGTTTTGGTATCATTGCCTTCATGAAGGTTCAATATTCATTGCACTACTGCAATCCCTTGTTTGCGCCTCACTATAACAAAATTGTTTTCAGGATTATTTGTTTAAATGATAATGTGTTTTTCTATGCAGGACAAGAAGAAACTCGCCTTAAACTTAGGAGATGATCCTGAGGCCCAGAAGTCCCTTGACGGTAAACTTAACAAAGTATATGTGAACACAGGTGCTCTTGAAAGCACAAGTTCTATTGTTGCACGCAACATTCCTCCTTATGATGTCTCTGCTACCATTCCAAGAGAAGCGTATCCTATTGAAAAGATTATCGACAACGGAGAATGGATCTTTCTTCAAGATATTTACCAGCTTCTGCAACAGGATTCTCGAGCAGAAACAGATGCTTACCCTGTTTTTGTCCGCAACAGATTGTACAAGTTGCGAGATATCAAGGTAACATTGTGATACTAATCTTGGAAGTGTACATGAATTTGAAACGTCATAGTTCTATTCTATAGCTAAATTTTTTATGCATTGTTTTCACTTTGGTCAATTTGCAGGATGAGATGGAGAAACAGACGGTTTCAGGTGTTCTATCGTTCCTAACACATCTGGTTAAGTTCAAGGACATGAATTCAATGAATGGTTTCGAGTCTGCTAAAAACCACAAGTTTCCAGCAATTATCCGCCAGAAATGTAAGAGCTTGTTCAAGGATTCTGACGCAGACAGGATGCCTATTGACAAGATCAACCTTCTGATAAGCTACGTTCTTGTGCTTGCCCTTCACGTTGATGAATTCAAGACCGACCCTGAAGACATAGCCAAAGATCTGAGGATGAGTACAGTCGATCTTAGAAAGCATTTTGAGAACCTTGGCTGCAAATTCGTGCGTGAAAAGTCAATCGGTCTTGCCACCTTACCGGTCCCTCTCAAGTTCCCACAGATTATGCGAAAGAGGAGACGATAGATGGAGAGGAGACACAAGGGATGATGGTGATCTTGGAGAATTGTTGTATTTGCACATTTTTGCTTTCTAGAGGTTATCATTTATTGGTAATTTAAGCCATTTACTTTTGTTGTCATTTATTTAGTTGCAATTGATTGTTTTTGTTTTAGATAGTTTAAGTGTTACAAATTCATAACATAACATATTTTTGTGAGTTTGATACCTAAATATTTCGAATATGGTAGAAAAATATATTATTTTGAAAGAGAATATTTACGTCAATATGCTAGAAAATATATTATTTTGAAAGAGAATATTCACGTGAAAGTTAAAGAGAAATACTACTTTTCCCACCTTCATTCTAAAAAAAATACTACGATAAAAAAAATGTTTAAAAATACCATTATTTTATCTTGTAAATACTTTTAGATGTTAAAATGGGATTATAGTTAATTGATTTTTAGTGGGTATTTAGAAAATTTAAAATCCATTTATATCCATTTATTAGAATTAATATTAATGGGTTTAAATGGGTATCTATTTAAAACCCGCTTATTAAAATAGTTTTTGGTTTAAAAAAATGAGTATGTTATTAAATCTATTTACATTTTATTTTATTTTTAATCAACAATGATTCAAATAAATATATTTTATAATAAGTAATCAATAAATTTTTGTTAAAAATAAATAATAAAATCACGTTTTAGTAAAAATACAAAATTATATGTTTAACGTGAAAATGTGAAATTATGTTTATGACAAGAAAATGCAAAATTATATTTTTTGGCATGAAAATGCGAAATTAGATGGAAAAATGCAAAGTAATGTCTTTACCGGAAAAATACAAAATTACATTTTTAACTGAAAAATGCTGAATTACATTTTTGGTGGAAAAATATGGAATTATGTTTTGACGAAAAAATTTTGAATTATATTTCTGGCGGACAAATGTTGAATTACGTTTTTTATGGAAAAATATTGAAATCATGTTTTGGATGAAAAATGCTTAATTTTTGACAAAAATCTAGAATACTTTATTGACAGAAAATGAATTTAAACGGGATGGATTGTAAATGAGGTAAATTTATCCATTTTAATATTTAAAAATATTAGAAACTTAAATTTCCTATGAAACATATGACAAAAATTCAATATTTTATTTTTCAAAATATTTAATATATTTTTAACAAATACATAAAGTTATTACTTATTTTTTCAAATAAAAATTACAATATTGTTTTATTAAAAATATAATGTCTATAAATAAATATAAACAAGACAAAAATATAATCTAAAATAGATTAAATGAGTTAAATGGGTTTGAATGAGTTTAAATGAGTTATTGTAATTATATATAGGTATAAATGGGTAACCTTATTACACTTTTATAATAAATGGATTTTATAAAATTTGGGCTTTAAATGGGATGAATTTTATATGGATTAGATTTAAATATAGTGGGTTTTATATGGGTTGGGTATAAATGGAGTTGGTATACCCATTTTAACATCTCTAAATACTTTCATTAGTATGTGATTTCTCTTGCAAATCTAGCATAAATATGTTGAGTTCGTTAATTTTATATTTGTAAATTAAATGTATGAGTCTATGATTTTGCAAAAATAATTTGTTTTTGAGAAATGTTTGGTTTTTGGATTTTATAAGCAACCTTATAAGACATAATAATAAAACAAACTTCACTTATATGATTGATGTTTGAACTATTACAAAGAAATAGAAGCGCTGACGATCTATTTCCCCATGAGAAGTATCGTATATTATCAGATATCTCCTAAACTAAGCCATAGTGGTATATCTCCATGGAATGGAAGTTAAAGACTTATTTCCACCCAAATCGAAAGTTCGAAATCAATTTTCCCATCGATGTCGATTCGATCGAAATCGATCGGTTTTTGGACAGAACCGAGAGTAAACCTAACCACACAAAAACTAACCAAAAGAAACCAATAAAAAAACCCGAACTAGAACCCAAATTCGACCCGACCCGTATACCCACAAATTTTCCCCCAAATAAAACACCCTAGAAAGTTTCGCCCAAATGAAGAACCCTAAAATCGTGAGCCGCGAAATCGAATTGGGGGAATCGGCGTGATGTGTACATGTGAAGAATCGACTGTTGTATCTGGAGCTTCTAGTGGTCAATCGAGCTTTCGAAGTAGAAATGGTAGAGTTGTGGGCGTTCCTAAGAGGTGTTGGTGTGGTGAACATGTGGTGGCTTTGACTTCGAAATCTGAGTTGAATCCGTGTCGTCGCTACTTCCGGTGTGGTTTTGCTGCATCAAAGAAGGTAATTTGAATGTGTTGGTTAGTTTTCGTTGATGCTTATGACTAATGACGAGTATGTTTTGTAGCTTGTGAATGATAGTCATGTCTTCAAGTGGCTTGATGAGTCACTCTTGAATGAGATTGAAACACTGCAATTCAAGAACAGTAGGTGTGAACGTGAGCTGAGAGAAATTAGAATAGAGAATTTGGTGTTCAAAAAAATTGTTTCTGAGAAGATGAAGGTAGAAAAGGAATTGATTGGTCGGGTTGAAGATATGGTGCTAGAAACCAATGCTAAGATGAAGAATATGATAAATGGAGTTATGGTTGGATGTGTGATTATGGTTGCTTGCATCAAGTTTGTAGGTTAAGGTTGTGTTTGGTAAAGGATAGGTGGGGTTAGATGCATCAGAGAAGCCAATTTTGTGTTCGGCTAAGTCTTTGTAAGGGTGTGTTCGGCTAAGACTTTGGAAGTTTGAAGTGTTTGGTTTATGTTTTTGTGTTCGGTTGTGTTATTATATAAGTGTGTAAGTTTATGTTTTAGTTTATGTTTTAGTGTTCGGTTGTAATGAATGAAGGAATCTTTTGAAATATTAATTTGCATCGAGTCATTCCAAAAGAATAAGCAAAGCAGAAGTGGGTACAAAGTGTTTAAAATATTTATGTTTACACCCGACAAAAACCAACCCCACCATATGCAAATGCACTAAAATTCAAACCCCACCATGTGTGAATGTACTACAAAACAAACAAACCGTTGCCACATGTTCTTAAATATTGATCCAAAACAACATTAAACATGTAATCAAAGCAGTAACATTGCTTGAGAAGATTCATCTTGACTAAATGCTTGTTGCGATAAGGATTTTGGCGATGGCTGTCCTTGAGATTCCTGCAAAAAAATCAAGACTTAGTCGATCTGAATCTACTTAATCCATGTGAATGTTTCTTGACATGCATGTGCTTGTTATTTCTTGTGGAATCTAGAGTTATGATCAGCAACACCATATATACCACAATGCATTATTCGTTTTTTTTGTTTTGGTTGCTTCTTTGTTGGAGACTCATTAACTCCTTTCTTCCTTGCCTTATCCGCCTTCGTGATCTTCTTCCTCCCAGGTTGGGGTGGTGGTGGAGGAATGTGGACATTCGGTAGGTTAGTTGAAGGCCAAAACATGGAGCCTCTCACTGGTACAAGCCGTTCATTGTATGTTGTTCTCCACGTATTGGTTCGAAACCAATGACACACGTAATTTTCAGGTACACGCTTCTTCACCATAATCACTCCATAGGCATGCTCACACGGTATTCCACAGATTTGAAACTTCATGCAGACACAAATTCTCCTCTCTAAGTTCACGCGATAAGCACATCCACTCAGCCTTGCTTCGTACATTCCATTGGTACTCGCAGTAATCTTGCATTCCGAGACCTTCTTGTGTTCTTCAGCAAGAAATTTAGCAACATACGGTGTACAAATCTCGGAAACAGAAAGACATAATCAAAAACAGCCCAAAACAGAATCACAAAAGTTACAAAAATACCTTTATGAGCATTTGCTATAACATCTCTTTTAACAATACGTGCCATAGCTAGCCTTCTAATTGCCTCCAACATCGGCACAAATGGCATATCTCTTGCTTTGGTAATAGTACTGTTAAAGGACTCGGTTGAATTGTAAAATGCTCTACACCAACTCCTTGGGTTTGTCTTTTATACGTCATTGTAAACTCCAACGTCGTAGCAGAACAACCTGTCCAAACGTTCTAGAAATTTTGGTTCGTTGTAACTCCATTGTAGATTCCATATCAATGGTTTTATATCCTTCTTACTCCCATGATTCTTCTTGAGATTGCCGTAGATATGCCTAACACACATACGATGTTCAATCTTTGGTAACTCTTTCTCCACATCTTTAATCAATCTCTGAAACATAATATAAAATTTCAGAAAACATAACATTTAAACCATAGCAACAACCATCATTTAAACCATACTTTCTGCCTGTCCGATATCATAATGTAGCCTTCACCATCATTTAGTCCAAGTTCTTCCTTTACCTTTCTCACAAACCATAACCAATTATCATTATTTTCCACCTGGACCACACCCCATGCTATTGGGTAAATAGCATTGTTCGCATCTCTACCTAATGCTACAAGCACTTGTCCCTTTATTTTGTGTTTTATAAAGCACCCATCGAGTCCTATCAGCGGCCTACATGTGTCTTTCCAAGACCTTCTAAGCACATCAAAACATATAAACAATCTATTAAACTCCTCTTCACCTTTCTTGTTTGTTACGGTTTCTATTTCTACCGTAGAATTCTGGTTTGAGTAAACCAATTCAGCTGCATAGTCTCGGAGCCGAGCAAACTGAAGATCATACTCGGATTCAATCCACTTCAATGCCTTGTTACGAGCTGCTTGACATTGAAGACTAGATACACTAATTTTCCATCTATCCTTAATCACTTCCTCAATCTTCATAGGCATATAATACTCAGGTTCTTCCCGAATTCTATCAAGAAACAACCTAGCAATTTGTGGTATCTTTATCATTTCACATTCCCCAATGGGAACACAGCTATGGGTATCTACATAAACCCTAACCTTCCACATTGCATCCTTAGGCAAAGTTGATGCATAAATCTGCCAGTTACAGCCTTCACCTTCACTATCACCAACACATTTAAATCCTATCTTATCTTTATCATACATGTACTGTTTTAAATTTCTTCCGGTCCTCAGTGCATAGTCTAGAATGCATTCTTTGAAAGCAACCCCATTGAAAAAAGTTTGGCTTTTGTACAAACGCCCATCAGCACGCTTGATGTGCGTTTTCTCTCTCGGCATTGTGTCCATTTCTTCTTCCGAATCGTTGTTTGGGTAAGCATCATGCCGCACAGAAGGCTCGTCGATGAAGCCCCCCACCAATTTTTCGATCTCGAACTCATCCCTTTCTCTAGCTTCCTCGTCGAACTCGACTTCATCTCCATCTCTGCGAATCACTTACGCCATCTCCAATGGAAGCCGATTATGGGTTTGATTTTGAGATTGTTTCACGATTTTGGGTTCGATTTTGAGAATGTTTCATGATTTGGGGTTCACGATTTCGATCTAGGGTTTTCGATTTGGGGGTTTTGCGATTTGGAATCTTTTCTAGGGTTCTCGATTTGGGATTTTTTTGGGAAGTTTTCGATTTTAGTTAAGTGTTTTCGGTTTACCTAACCAGTTTTAATGGGTCGGGTTTTAATTAACGGGTAAATTGGGTATATTATCGGTTAATTGGTTTGTAATCGGTTTTAGTTCATAATAATTGGGTTACATGGTTTTCGGGTACAGTAAACCAATTGATTTGGGGAAATCAGTTTCGAACTTTAAATCGATGGGGAAAATTGGTTTCGAACTTTCGATTCGGGTGGAAATAAGTCTTTAACTTCCATTCCATGGGGATATGACACTATGGCTTAGTTTGGGAGACATCTAATACTATACAATACTTCTCATGGGGAAATAGATCGTCAACCCGAAATAGAACTATAAGTTGTAATCATCGGCATCATGTCTGGAAATCGTTGATTCGCCGCTACTGAAAAAAGTATCACAAAGTTTCAACGATTCAGTGGCCGATCAGACAAATGATCGTACGACGTATAGAACTTAGAATTTCAGCTGTTAAAGTTAGTGACCCAACTAATAAATTCAACTTGGGCCTATGTTTAAATTCGGCCCATACAACAACATGGAATATATGGAGCAAATTAACACATGGGCATGCAAGCCAAAACCTGTTAATTGTGATAAAGTTCAATTACATTCATGTATATTTGTTCAACAGATTTGTTCTTATCTCTATGCTTAGGTTTAGAGGCATATAAATTGCTACTAATTTCCACAGTTGAGATTATTACAAAAACACATTTATTTAGTGGATTTGAGAGATTACTTTGGTTTTAAGGGAATTTTGAATATTTTTGTATTAAGTTTTTCTCATTCTAATTGTTGTTGATTGAGGTACACGTGAAGAGTAATTTTCTTACAAATGGAATCAGAGCTATTGGTTACACGTGAAATAAATACAAAAGATACACATAAGAAGCAGTAAGAAACAAAACTCAACAATCACACAAATCACTTTAAAGAAACGAACGGAGTAACACTTATCTGGTGTTACTATTGGGAGAAATGAGAAGCATTCTTAATCTTACGGTAATGCTTGCAAAACTGTTTTCAAAACCAAGGTTAGAATGGATACAGTTCATGAAAGGTTTGGTTTTGATAAGTTTGATGACAAAATAGACTTTGGTTTATGGAAATATAAGTTCTTAAGAACATTAGAACTTATGGGGCTATTTTAGCTCATCCACAAACACAAATACTAGATGATAATGGTAATCCTATACTTGAACTAGAGGATCCACTAAAGATAGCCAAGGAGAAAAGGGTTAAAAAAAAACCTGAAGAGCAAGCTTACTGACATAATCCTTAAAAAGATGATGGATGAGCCAACACCTTTGGAAATGTGGGAAGCTCTAGAAAATGAATATCATACCAAAACATTACGAAACATGATATACATGAAACAACGTTTTAATAGTTTCAGAATGGATGAGGGTAAATTGATCGAAAAAAACCTGGATAAAATCTTGAAGATGGTGCAAGATTTGGGCTCCGTGTGTGAATATCTTAGATGAGTATCAAGCCATCCAGATTCTCAGAAGTTTGCCTAAGCATATGAGTCACTTGTTAACACTCTTAAGTATGGGAGTGGCAAGGATTCTCTTATTGTAAGATATGTCACGACAACGGATTATTCTAAGGAGGTAGAACTAAAGGGAAAAAAGTTATTAACTCGATGAAAAGGACGTTTTGAACGACTATTTGTGGGACCTCGAGGTAGATCACAAAACAGAAATAGTAAACATTGGACAGCAAAGTCCAAAGACATGTCTAAATCTAGGTCTAAGAATCCTAAAAGATGTTGCATTTGTGGAAAAGAGGATCACTCGAAGCGTAACTGCCCAGAAAGAAAAGAAGACTCAAAAACAAATTTAGCAAATGTAGCTGCTGAAGATCCATTGATTTTCACAGCCAGTACACATGTAACCAATGATAAATGGGTTTTAGGAATGGAGGAAGATTGGAATGGGGGAAGATTGGAATCATCAATCCAGATGGGATAGAAGTGATTTTATCTTAGGTCAGATATATGCCAACATTAGGAAGAATTTTTTTTTTGGTTTATTGGAAAAGTATGGGTGTTCCTACGAAGGAAAGACTTCAATATAAACTTATACAAAGATGGGAGAAAAATCATATCTGGTAAATACAAAAATAGTTTGAATAATTTGCAAGGAATAGTCACGAAATATGAAGTTCATATGACTAAAACAATACCAGATACGACTAAATAATGGCATTCATGACTGGAGCACATGAGGATTGGAGATTTTAGCAAAAAGGAGGTTATCTTCCTGAAAAGGAGATCAAAGCTTTAGAGTTTTCCGAAAATTGTGTGTTGGGAAAATCAATGTGTGTTGGAAAAATCACACATGCAAAGCTTTAATAAAAGAGTACATAAGACACGAGACAAATTGGATTACATTCATTCAGATTTGTGGGCCTCTCCATCAACCCCACAAAGTTTGGCAGGATGCCAATATTTTATCACCTTCATTGATGACTACTCGAGTAAAATTTGGATCTACTTCCTAAAAATTAAAGGAGAGGCGTTCTCTAAATTCAAAGGATGAAAAACAGAAATTGAAAATCAAACAGGTAGAAAGATTAAATGCCTAAGAACTGATAATGGCTTGGATTTTTGCAACAAGCAATTCGATGAATTGTGTAAGTCGACTGGAATCAAAAGACACAAGATTTGTCCATATACTCCACAACAGAATAGAGTATCAGAATATATGAATAGAACAATCATGAAAAAGGTTAGATGCATGCTGAAAGAAGGTGTCCTATTGATAAGAAATGCTACAGTTAAAACACAATCTCCCCAATAAGAAAGAGGAACTTGTGACTGGAACATCAAAGCTTTTGCAACATTCAACAAATGTTGATGCTTTCTTTCTACTACCGAATTCTGTTCCGGTGTCTCAGGACATGAGTGATGATAGATATTCCCTTTCCTTCCATACATCTCTGCAAATCGCAATTCGGGAGCATTATCTAACCTTACGGACTTCACTTTAGTGTTAAACTGATTCTCAACCATAGTGATAAAGTCCGGAAAAACAATGGGAACATCACTTTTAAGTTTAAGTAAATAAACCCAAGTTGCACGTGTGTGATCATACACTATTGTTAGAAAGTATTTATATCCCTCTTGAGTGATTTCATAAAATGGCCCCCAAATGTCTATATAAAGCATCTCAAAAGGAATAGAGCACAAATTATTTCGAATAGGAAAAGGTAATCTCTTGTATTTAGCTCTTTTGAAAATGTTTATATAAGATCTTAGGAACATTAGAACTTATGGGGCTATTTTAGCTCATCCACAAACAGAAATACTAGATGATAATGGTAATCCTATACTTGAACTAGAGGATCCACTAAGGGTAGCAAAGGAGAAAAGGGTTAAAAAAAACTGAAGAGCAAGCCTTACTGACATAATCTTTAAAAAGATGATGGATGAGCCAACACCTTTGGAAATGTGGAAAGCTCTAGAAAATGAATCTCATACCAAAATATTACGAAACATGATATACATGAAACAATGGTTTAATAGTTTCAGAATGGATGAGGGTAAATTGATCGAAAAAAACCTGGATAAAATCCTGAAGATGGTGCAAGATTTGGGCTCCGTGTGTGAATATCTTAGATGAAGATCAAGCCATCCAGATTCTCACAAGTCTGCCTAAACAGTATGAGTCACTTGTTAACACTCTTAAGTGTGGGAGTGGCAAGGAATCTCTTATTGTAAGAGATGTCACGACAACGGCTTATTCTAAGGAGGTAGAACTAAAGGAAAAAGGGTTATTAACTCGGTCAAAAGGACGTTCTGAAGGACTATTTGTGGGACCTCGAGGTAGATCACAAAATAGAAATAGTAAACAGTGGAGAGCAAAGTCCAAAGACAGGTCTAAATCTAGGTCTAAGAATCCTAAAAGATGTTGCATTTGTGGAAAAGAGGATCACTCGAAACGTAACTGCCCAAAAAGTAAAAGAAGACTCAAAAACAAATTTAGCAAATGTAGCTGCTGAAGATCCATTGGTTTTCACAGCCAGTACACATGTAACCAATGATAAATGGGTTTTAAATTATGGTTATACGTTTCATATCATACCTCAAAAGGATCTCCTATTCCATATGGAGGAATTTGAGGGAAGTAACGTGCCTATGGCTAACAACATAGTTAGCAAAATATAAGGAATGGGGAAGATTGGAATCATCAATCCAGATGGGATAGAAGTGATTTTATCTTAGGTCAGATATATGCCAACAGTAGGAAGAATTTTTTTTTTTTGGTTTCTTGGAAAAGTCTGGGTGTTCCTACGAAGGAAAGACTTCGATATAAATTTATACAAAGATGGGAGAAAAATCATATCTGGTAAATACAAAGATAGTTTGTATTATTTGCAAGGAATAGTCACGAAATATGAAGTTCATATGACTAAAACAATACCAGATACGACTAAATAATGGCATTCACGATTGGGGCACATGAGGATTGGAGATTTTAGCAAAAGGAGGTTATCTTCCTGAAAAGGAGATCAAAGCTTTAGAGTTTTCCGAAAATTGTGTGTTGGGAAAATCAATGTGTGTTGGGAAAATCACACATGCAAAGCTTTAATAAAGGAGTACATAAGACACGAGACAAATTGGATTACATTCATTCAGATTTGTGGGCCTCTCCATCAACCCCAAAAAGCTTGGCAGGATGTCAATATTTTATCACCTTCATTGATAACTATTCGAGTAAGACTTGGATATACTTCCTAAAAACTAAAGGAGAGGCGTTCTCTAAATTCAAAAAATGGAAAACATAAATTTAAAATCAAACAGGTAGAAAAATTAAATGCCTAAGAACTTATAATGGCTTGGATTTTTGCAACAAGCAATTCGATGAATTGTGTAAGTCGAGTGGAATCAAAAGACACAAGAGTTGTCCATATACTCCACAACAGAATAGAGTATCAGAATATATGAATAGAACAATCATGAAAAAGGTCAGATGCATGCTGAAAGAAGGTCTCCTATTGATAAGAAAGGCTACGGTTAAAACACAATCTCCTTAATAAGAAAGAGGAACTTGTGACTGGAACATCAAAGCTTTTGCTATATTCAACAAATACTGATGCTTTCTTTCTATTACCGAATTCTGTTCCGGTGTCTCAGGACATGAGTGATGATAGACATGGAAAATTTGTGACTGATTTGCGACCACGGTAATAGTGGTTCATTTTACGACTAATTTACGACCAATTGGTGGTGACTATTTTTGTGACTAATTTGCCACTGAATTTTCGTAACAAATTTTGCCACTGCTTTGCGACTACATATGTGGTTTCGAAATACGTAGTCACAAATCAGTCACAAAATTTTGTTACTGATTTGCGACCACATTTAACACGGAGTCACAAATCAGTCACAAAATTTTGTGATTGATTTGCGACTGCGTTACTTCTGTAGTCGTAAATCAGTGATAAAATATTGTGACTGATTTGCGACCACAGTTAACACGGAGTCGCAAATCACTGACAAAAAATGCGACTGATTTGCGATTGACTATAAAGTAATCGAAAAAAAATTATAGTCACAAATCGGTCCCGAGACTAATTTGGGACTGATTTGCGACTACAACGTAATTAGATTTAAAAACTATATATATAATTAAAAATAATTTTGAAATAATTTTAATATTTTGAAAATAAAAATAAAAAATATTATTAAAAATAATAATATTTTTAAATTTTAATTTCAAAATATTTAAATTATTTCAAAATAATTTTAAATTAATTTTTATTAATATGTATTTTAGTAATATTTTTCAAAATTAATTTCAATAATATTATTAATATTTTGTAATTATAAATATTAATAGAATAATTTATAATTTATGTTTTAATATGAATATTATTTAATTTTTTTATTAATTGATAATAACATTTTTTAAAAATATTTTTGAAAATTAATTTTCAAAATTATTATGTTTTAATAATATTTTAAAATTTTTATTTCTGAATATTTTAATAATTTTTTTAAAACATTAATTATTATTATTAATATTATTTAGTAATTAATAATAAATATTATAATATTAAATAAAAATATATTAACTAATTAATATAAAATATTAAATACAAATAAATTCAGAATTAAAAATATAATATTTATTAATTAAAATTTAATTTACAAAAAAACAAAAAAAACAATTGATTTTTCGGCGGGAGAAATTGAAAATCCGAAAGCGAGAATGGGATCGGGGTCGGGACCGTCGACGGTTCCCCTTGGCAATCGTTATTCCGCATATAGGAGGCGAATGCAGGATCCGTGCGTTGAAAATATCCGAGGAGCATCTCCAAGTTGGAGATGTTCTTTTGGTTTTCTCTATTCAGCTCTTGTACCTTCTGATTTGATTCCAAAATCTGCGCGTTTTGTTGTACAATGAACGCATTTTGTTCTTGAATTATTACGTACTCGGGGGAAGTGGATTGCACCCCACTACGTCTACCCAAAAAAATGTACGCGGTTCAGGCTACTGAGTCCATAAAGACGGCCTCGGTCATCCGTAACACAAGACTACAAAATAACGAAAACGAAAATGAAATATTAAATTTAATTATTAAAATAATTATAAAAATATGTAATAACAAACAAATTTGAAAATTTTTTTTATCTGAATGAAGATCTCATTCTTCTCTTCTGGAGTCAGCTCAATTAGACGAGAAGTTCTATCAGACGTTTCTGTTGGATCAACCTGCACGATCGCTATCTTCATTTGGATGTTACGTTTGTATGCTTTACAGATTTGTTTTACTTTCAAATCTACATACGAACCATCTCGTCTAGTGTGAGTCTTTATAAAGACCTCACCTATTGAGAGAGGTCGTGCCAAATTATGTTCCTTCACATATATTGAAATAAATTTTATTTAATTAATAAGAAAATTTTTAATTAAATTTAAATAAATAAAAATACTTACCATTTCCTGCTGGACCTGGATGTAGGATTTTTTGGCCCGACAAATGATCATTATCATATATTTTATAAAATTTAAAATCTATACCCAAAATTTTACCATAATTATTTATTAAAAAATAATTGTAGAAAATTGACGTTTAACATATTTTTTTTAATATGTGCGTAGTTATAGTGTCAAATTTGTTGTCCTTGATATATTTAGAAAAATTACATGATATGGGCAGTAGCTGCAAAAATACATTTAAAAGTAAAACAGTTTTTTGATACCATTGATAGATCAAAAATAACATCCCATGAAAAAAGGCAAAAACCATGATATTTTTATGTCACCATATCAACGATGGTTTAAAAGATAAATATATCACAACAGAAGATCATGTATGAAGAATCACAGAAACAAAAAGGAAAAGAATATGAAACCAAATTCATCTCGGATGAATCTAGACCTTTTTCGATAGAAATGCATATCTCGATATTGCTGATTTTCTAGTTTATTCCGAAAATACCAAAGAACAAGATAATTAAGTTTAATGTTATATACATAGTTGTATTTATTTTTCTTACGAACAAAACAAAACTTAATGCCTTTTGAGAAATATATGTAAGTTTGAACTTTAATAACTTGATGTAAAATAGTTTTGTTAAAATTATAAGTTTATTTTGAAATATGTGTGTTTAACATTTATTATTGCATCTTTTATCAATATTTTTAATCCAGAAAATGTATCATTTTGAGAATCAGAATAGATATATATGTCTAGCACACAGTAGTACAACACAAAATACTTAAAGATAAAAAGTTTTTCTCCTATCTCAAAATAAAAAATTTCGTCGGAATCGTGAATACAATATCGGGTAATGCAAATATTATCATAGGCTCCAGAAGAGTCAGTTTTTCAATGCCAAGGGGAACACAGTTTCAAATCAATGATGCTTTGTATTTCTCTGAGTCTCATCGAAACTTATTAAGTTTCAAAGAGATTCGTACATATAGATCTATAGAGACAATGAGCAAAAATAACATTGAGTATCTTTGCATTACATGGGAGCAAAAACAAGTACTGGAAAAATTACCAATGATATCTTTTGGATTATATTACACAAAATAAATATGATTGAATCGTATATTATGATAAATCAAAAGTTTACAAATACATTCAAAGTCTGGCATGAAAGAGTATGACATCCTGAATCAGTTATGATGAGACAAATTGTGTAAAATTCTAATGGCCACCCATTGAAAAACCATAAGATTTTTCAATCACGCGAGTTTCGTGTAAAGCATGTTCTCAAAGAAAACTTATTATTCGGCCATCACCAACCAACATTGGCAATGAATCTTCAATTTTTTTAGAAAGAATACATGGTGATATATGTGTACCTATTCACCCACCATGCGGGACATTTTGATATTTTATGATTTTGATTGACGCATTTAGTAGATGATATCACATGTGTGTTTGTTAACTACACGAAATATGGCTTTCGCAAGATTCACTGCCCAAATAATGAGGTTAAAAGCACAATTCTCTAATTATACTATAAAGAAAGTAAGATTTAATAACGCTGGAGAATTCATTTCACAAGTCTTTAATTATTATTGTATGGCTTTAGGAATCAATGTTGAACATCCAGTTTCGCATGTCTAGGCAAAAAATGGTATGGTTGAGGTATTGATTAAATGGTTACAACTTATTGCTCGATCATTAATTTTGAGAATAAATCTCTCAATTTCAGTGTGGGATCATGTTATTTTTCATACGGCGCATATTGGTCCAGATACGACCAAGTGCATATCATAAATATTCTATATTACAATTGACATCTGTCCAGAAACCCGATATATCTCATCTCCATATTTTTGGGTGTGCGGTTTATGTTCCTATAGCCCCACCACAAAGAACAAAGATGGGGCCACAGAGAAGATTAGGGATATATATTGGATTTATGTCATCAAGTATTACTCGATATCTTGAATCGTGAACTGGTGACATGTTTACGACACGGTTTGCCGACTGTCATTTTAACGAAGATGAATTTTCTACGTTATGGGGAGGAACTAAACAAGTGCAAGAAGATATTAAATGGTGTACACCATCTTTGTTATATCTTTTTCTTTCCACAAAACAGCGTGAAATAAATGTTCAAAAAATCATACATTTGTAAAATATTACAAATCAGTTGCCAGATGCATTCACAGATACAAAAAGATTAACGAAATCATATATATCTGCTGTAAATGCTCCATCAAGAATTAATGTTCATGTATAATATGTTGATTACGATAAAGTAAATGAACCCAAAATTCAGTTAAAGAGGGGAAGACCGATGGATCAAAAGATAAAAATCTTCATAAAAAGAAGAATTTGGGAGAACAAAATGAAAAGGTTCATAAAAAACCTCACAAAGAACAATGTTTCGAAAATATTTGTGAAAACATTATAGAGGAACCAATTGAAAAAGAGTATCTGGAAGACATATGTAAACGGGTTTTCGAAGACCACGAGAAAAAAATTCGTACAGAAGACGTACACGATACAGAAAAATATAAGATTTCCATTAATTGTATCCAAAATAGAAAATTATGAGTTAGAAATAAAATAGAGGATATTGATAGAATATTCTCTTTTTTGTATCAAAAAATTGAGAATGAAAATGATGATGCATATCCAATGTCATAACAGAACGTCAAAAAGACTTGATTTAGCAAATCGTTGCTAATATCGTTTAGCGATAGAATAGCAACGAATGTACATTCGTCGATAAATATTCGACGTAATTCAATTTTTGTTGGTAATTCGTCGTTAATATATAAATAATTGAAATGCAACGGTAATATATCATTGTTAATTTGACGTTAATTTACCAACAAAGTTACAATAAATTAAAAATAAATATAACTTAAATAATTAGCAACCACGACGGTCTTCGGCGGATTTGGCCACGAAAGGTGATAGAAACCTCTAGCGGTAGTTACCTTGTTAACTAGTTAATTTGTTGGTTAGTCGTTATAGATTAGAATATATATGACATGTGATTTTATTAAAGTTCCGATGTGAGATTTTGTATTTTTAATTTAGCAATGAATTAATGTCGGATTTACGAGAAATCGTTGTTACTTCGTTGTTAATAAAAAACAGATTTACAACAAAATAACAACAAATATTTTTTAATAAAAATAACTAAAAATTCATCGCAAATCCGTTGTTAATTAACAACGATTTTACGATAAAGTATTTTTTAATAAAAAAAATATAATTTTTGCTAATTCATTGTAAATTAATAAGGGATTTATGATGAGCTTTTTATTTTTATTTTTCAAAACAAAATTCGTTGTTAATTTGTTGTAAAAAAGAATTTGCGTCGAATGTGTTTATAACGAATTAACAATAAATTTTGAAATTGGTCGTTAGCTCATTGCTAATAAATTAATAAAATTACGACAAAATAGTCTGTTAGAAAAATTCGTTACATAAACCTAATTTTTTGTAGTGGATATATTTTTTAAATTTAAAGTTTTGCATAGAATGCAAGCCATTTCTCGGCGCAATGCCTCATTTTCTTAAAGAATAATAAAAGAAATAAACTAGTAGATGGATCTCATTTATGAAAATGGTGACTTTTCTATCCACATATACCTCTTTTTTTAATAAAGATCCGGGTAGGCCTACGCTCTCTACAAGGAATTAATACCTAAGGCACGAAGCCCACCCCAGCAGTCCATTCCGAATAAGGAGAGGTGTTCCTCTTGATACGATCGAGAAAAAAAATAAGAGTAGCCTCTCTATAACCTGGCAAAGTAACTATCAATGAATTGCTAAGAAAGAGAAAGCTTTTTCACTATACGAAAACAAAATTACGCAGCGGCTAACACGGTCAAAGGAAAGGAGGAGGTAAGCCCCCATATTCCGCATATCTTGTTCATCCGACATGGGATGATTCACCGAACCAGCACTTAGGAATAGTAATGCTTTGAAAAAGTAGTTTGAGTGGAAGGGATGCTCACATCAGCCCGAGTAAAATGAAAGTGGGCTCCCATACTAGTTAGGAAGTCTTTTTAAGCGTCAGTAACGTAGGTCGACCAGGGTGCATAAAGCGTGGGAATCTGTTGAACAGTTTGGGCTGGGGCAAAAGGAACCGTCTATCAGTTGAGAAGGTAGACATCAAGTAATTGGCTTGATGAGGATAACTAAGCATCGAAAGCGTAGAATAAAGAACTCCTATATCGTTTATCGTTAGTTTCTTCGCTCCAATATTAGATGAGTCTATCTATGAGTTTAAATATAAGTATGTATATTTTAGTTCGATTTAGGTACGTAAATATATTTTATTTTTATATTATATTATATATATATATATATATAATTGCCTAGCTGTTTCATAAATAACAAATTTGCGATAGAGTTACAATGAACGTTCACAATTTGGTTTATCAAAATTCATCACAAAGGGATAGTTTTCGATTTGAAGTGCTGAAATCTCAAAATGCAGAAAAATTATTAATTAATTTATCTTTTATGACTAATTGATACTTTCCTCCATTTAATTTCTAACAACACATGATGGGCACAACATTAATTTAGATTTTAGAGGAATTAATCAGAAACTTTTAAACGAAAGACAAAAAAAAGAAATAATCATAACACAATTGACAAACACCAATGGCAAGTTTTAAGATAAGGCAGCATTTTTCATTAACTTTATTTGTACAATAAATGGACCAACCTTTTTTATAGAAGCATGAAAATAGTGTTTCATTCTAAACAACATTTTTCAATGGACCACTGTATAGTTAGATTTTTAATAAATGTAGTAAATAATGCTATTGTTTTTCGGTAAAAGTAATGTTATTTAATACTGAACTAGATTTATATCCATGTTATGCATAGAAAAAATATAATTCTATAATACTTTTTATTATAAATATAAATTAAATATTTCTATAATTTTAACTTTTATTAAAAATTATTTTTAATATTAATTTTTGTATATATAAATTTTAAAAAAAAATTTAACAAATTTAATAGTTTTTGTTAGTTTATTAAAATAAATTGATTTTATAATCAAATTAATAACAATGACATGTATTATAATTATTCTAGTAATTTAAATTCATTTATATATTTATTTGAAATTCATTATGGTGATGACACGTTATCATGGTATTTATATTAATAACAAATCATGATAAAATTATTTTTTAAAAATATTTTTCAAATAATATATTATAGATATACTGAACAAAGTATGTTATTACATTTAGTGTGGTTGGTGCAAATAAAATTTGCATGTGTATGATAAATATGGTGAACTAAAACTATACAAGTAATTTAGCTAAATTTGTAGTAGTTAACACTCAATTTTGAAATGAAATCATAGAATAAGAACTATTGTAAATTTATTTATTTTATTGCTTATAGCCATTAAAATAACTCGTAATAGCCGAGTTCATTTTACTGTAAATTACACTATATATAGAGAGAGGAAAAGAGCTGCACGAACGCATTCAAAAAAACAAAATCACATGCAAAGAGAGACAACAGCAAAAGCCACAATCACATATGTTAAAATGGGATACCCATCGGTTTAATTTCATTACATATCATATTTATCTCATTTAAATTACAAATTGTATTTATCATAAAAGTCTAATAAAATTATTTATTTAAATCCATTTATAATTATACTGTTTCATTTAGATTTATTTAAATTTATTTAACCCATTTTAGTTGTATTTGATATTTTTTTATATTAATTTGCAAATATTATATTTTTAATAAAATAATATTATAATTTTTATTTTAAAATAGATAATAATTTTATGCATTTATTAAATAAAACATTGTTCTAGCTTATATTTATTTGCAAACATTTTTTCAGTATTTTTTCACTAAAACGTAATTATACATTTCTAGCCAACTACATGATACTTTATTTTCTCTCTAATTCGACATAATCCGTTCAGAAACGTAATTTAAATTTTTCACTGAAACCGTGATTTTGTATTTTTCGTCAAAAAAATATAATTTTATATTTTTCTGCCAAAAATATAATTCTGTATTTTTCCACAAAAAATGTTATTATATTTCGTATTTTTCTGTCAAAAACGTAATTTTGAATTTTTTACCAAAACCGTGATTTTGCATTAACACATAATTTTTCATTTTCCCGCAAAAAACGTAATTTTGCATTTTCTCACCAAAAACGTTATTGTATTCCATATTTTTCTGACAAAAAGTAATTTTACACTATTCTACCAAAAACGTAATTTCTTATTTTCCGCCAAAAACGTTATTGGATTTCGTATTTTTTTATCAAAAACGTAATTCCATATTATTATATCAAAAACATAATTTCAATTTTCCGCCAAAAACTTAATTCCAAATTTTCCCGCCAAAAACGTAATTTTGCATTTTCTATCAAAAACATAATTTTACATTTTCTTACCAAACGTGATTTTTGTTCCTTATTTTTCGTAAAAAAATAATTGATCACTTATTATTAAAAATATTTTATAACCATTGTTTTAACAAAAATAAAATATAAATAGGTACGGTAGAGTACTCATTTTTCTAGAGCGAAAATCCTTTTATTAAATGGGTTTTAAATGGATGTTCATTTAAACTTATTAATCTTAATTATAATAAATATTAATCTTAATTATAATAAATATGTATAAATAAATAATTATTTATTATGGATACCCCTAAAAACCCACTAATTTAAAACTCACTTTAAGATCTCTAGCTGCAATGAACCCACTTCATCAAAATTGTTCCAAATATTCCCCATTATACCCCTTTAGCGTTTGGATTTTCGTTGCTCAATATCTGTAGGGGATAAACATGAGGCGGCATTTCCATAGGCGTACCACTGCACGCGGCGGTTGGTAATAATAAATCTTATTCGTGTGTATGTCGGGAGTAAATGTGGTTGCAGCTGCGGTTGCGGTAAATTGTTGTTCATTTATCTATCGTACCTATATGCGGTAAACGCAGCAGTTAAATACTGCGTTTTAAGTTTTATTTTTTTTCGACATTTGATTAAAACAGCGGTCTCTATAAGAAAACAGCAATTTTGCGGCCACGCAATGTATTCACAAATCTATGTAGTCACAAACCAGTCATAATTTTACGACTGATTTGTGATCACGGTAATAGTGGTATAATTTGCGACTCATTTGCGACCAATCATTGGTGACTACGTTTGCGACTATTTGCGACTGATTTTCAGTAACAAATTTTGCCACTACTTTGCAACTACATATTTAGTTACAAAATCTATGGTCACAAATCAGTCACAAAAGTTTGTGACTACACTGGTTCATGTGGGCGCAAATCAGTCACAAACTTTAGTGACTTATTTGCGAGTACATATTATATTCAATCACAAATCAGTCACAAATTAGTTAAAAATAATTGCGACTCATTTGCGACTGATTATAAAATATTTGAAAAAAAAATTATGTAGTCACAAATCGGTCCAAAAAAATTGAGGTTGATTTGGGGCTGATTTGCGACTACGACGGAATTATATTTTTAAAATAATTAGTTAAAATATTTTGAAATTAAAATTAAAAAATATTATTTTTTAATAATAATTTTTAATTTTAATTTCAAAATATTTTAATTAATTATTTAACAAAATTATTTATTATTAATATTATCCATTAATTAATAATAAATATAATATTTAATATTAAATATAAAATATTTTGTTTAAATTAATTATTTTATATATCGTCTTCCACGAACTCTCATCGATCTACCATTATTTACCATTTGTGTGTTTGTGGTTTTTTGGATTGCGAGAGATTTTATAAGTGTTTACAATGTTGAAGTGTGAAAAATGAGGGAAAACCATCACGTATTTATATAATTTTTTGCGACACGTATGTGGCCGCATATCAGTGGCAAACTTTGAAATTAATAACGTGGTCGTAAATCAGTCATAAATTTGCGACTGATTAGCGACCACCAATTAATTTGTTGGGAACAGAAAACTTTCAAACTCCCACCAAATTAATTCGTGTTCGCAAATCAGTGGCAAATTTATCAATAATTTACGACCACGGTTAATTTATTCGAAAAAAACATTGTGGTCGCTAATCAGTGGTAAATTTGCCACTGATTTGCGACCACGGTTAATTTATTTCGGAAAAAACATGTGGTCGCAAATCAATGGCAAATTACCACTGATTTGCGACCATGGTTAATTTATTCGGAAAAAAATATGTGGTCGCAAATCAGTGGCAAATTTACCACTTATTTGCGACCATGGTTAATTTATTCAGAAAAAAATATGGTCGCAAATTAGGTGCAAATTTGCCACTGATTTGCGATCACGGTTAGTTTATTCGGAAAAACTATATGGTCGCAAATCAATAGCAAATTTGCCACTGATTTGCGACCATATTTAATTTATTCGAAAAAACCCATCACATATCCGCAAAATGGTGGCAAAACAGTCACAAATAATACCCTAAACCCTAAATTTTTTGATTTTGGTGAATAAATTGAATTATATAAGTTTGATAACTTGAATATAAGTTGTACAAATTTCAATCAGTAAGAACACAACAACATTTACCAAATTTACCAAATTTACAAATCATTTACCTAAAACACTTAACACATTTCTTTAACTTTATACATCTTATATACATTTCAAATGTTCTGTAAAATTTAAATGAATACAAATATGTTTTTGTATATATGTGGTCACTTATAATAGTTAGTATTTACCTAAAAATGCAAAGAAAAGTTGTAAATATGGAAAATATTTAAGAAAAATATAAATTTACCCTATGTGGTGATTTGTGACTGCAATCCAAATTTTGATCATGTGGTCGTAAATCAGTGACAAATTTGCCACTGATTTGCCACTGATTTGCGACTGCAAACACCAGTCGCAAAACAGTCGCAGTTTAGTCGATTAATAGTTTGCGTATTGCGACCAATATGCGACTACAAGTTTTAGTCATAATTTTGCGACCACTTTGCGACTACATCTCTGTAGTCACAAATTGGTGCAAAATCGTGGCATATGTGGTCGCAAATCGTAGTCACAATATATACATGTATAATTTATGGGAAATACATACTATAAGAACATGGAAGTTAACTCTCGTCGTATTTCCACCATAATTTGGTTCAGCGTTCACTTTCATAGTTCGTATGGGAATACAGATAACAACCGCATGATTCACCTTAGAATATAAAATGATTGATCTTTGGAAAAAATTGATCTTTGGAAAAAATTGATCTTTATGACAGTGTGATTCATTGTTTGAAAAGTTTTTGTAGACTTAAAAAATTCATAGACGAACTTAAAATAAAAAGTTAAGGAAACATGATTTAATGGAAATTGCTTTTCTATGAAATATGTGAAAAAAGCTAAACCATACAAGAGAGATAAAATAACGGTAACCTCTAATCGTTGGATAGTTTATTTTATAAAAAATATTCTATAGTTAAATCATTCAAAGCATGAGAATGTATAAGCCCAAAAACAAAACAAAAAAAACAAATGTAAATATGTAGAATATTGTAGTCTATGTAAATTAATGAATTAATTTCGTTGTTCGACGCATGCATAACCGGGATCACTATTATTGTTTCCTTCTTTTGGGAACGACTCTAGGTATTAGGCATGGGTTTTAGTTTTTTCAGATCAATTTGGTCGGTTTGTTCGGTTCTCGGTTAATTCGGTTTGGAAAAAAGTTAACAAAAACGTAATATAAAATTGGTTCGGTTCAAGTTTTTTGTCGATTTAATCGATTCGATTTTTAGTATATAAAATCATCCTAAATTAAACCGAATTATAATTTGATTTTCGGTTTAATTATTTAAAATTTAGATTTAATCGTTTATTGTTTAGTATTTCAGGTGTTTCGGTTAATTTCAATTGAATTTGGTTTAATATTTTTGATTTAATTTAGTTCATTCGGGTTTTAGATCAATTCATACCAGTTCAATATAATTCGGTCCAATTCGGACCATAACCAAAACCAAATAATAATAGAAATTGAAATAAACAGGTTAAAAGAAATAAAAAAAAATATCTATAATATACTTGTTACCCTCACTGAAATCGAACAACAACAAGAATCTTCAACAAAAAGTGATTCTTAATACCATAAAAGACTTGTAGTATCAGCTAGAACTTGATTTGTTCTCAAGCTGTTAGCAAACATGACACTGTTTCACCTACATATTCTCTTTTAAATCCATGTGAAAACACGTCTCAGTATTAAGAAATTCTTATTTCCTCGAGAAGTTTGTTTTGGAAATACAGATCTCAGAGAATCTAACATTGTAAAACTAATTTAAGGAATTTAAACCAAAGATTTTATAGATGTTTTAGGTAACAACAACATGCTAACTGATTTAATAAAGAATAACTTCGATCTAAAAACCACTTCGATTTAAAGAATACTTCGATCTAAAAACCAAAACCACTAACACCGATCTAAAAATACTTTGATCTAAAAATCCTAACACCAAAACCACTAACGCCGATCTAAAATACTCCGAATCCTAATTTGACTGCAAAAAAAAAGAGAGAAGAAGCCGAAGAAAGCCAAAGAGAAATGTGGCTGCCGAAATTTTCAGAAAATTAGGATTGCAATAATATTTTTTTTAATATTTAATTTGTATATATATATATATATCACATATGTTAATCTTTCAACAGCAAATCCTCTTTTCCTTGGTTTCTAAGTTATCTGTTTTCTATCATAAACAAACATGGTTGGGAATTCTGCGTAAGCTAGTTCTCTAGATTGAGGGTATTGTGAATTAGCTTCAAACCAATGCTAGAAACATAGAACTTTGTACCGATCTTCGATTCAAAACACTTTCCACCGAATCATCATCAAAGATAACCATATTTTTATTAGGCAGATGGAAATATAATTTCTCAACAGGAGTTGTTCTGTAATGGATAGAAAATACAAGAATTCGCCATGTTGCTTCGCAAGCAGAAACACAATTGTTTATGAATTATTTACGTGATATATATCAGTAATAAATATATATATATATATATATATATATATATGTCTATTTAATATTTATTAGTAGTAATAATAAAAATTTGAATAAATTAGTTACCGACAGTCGAATAATTCTTTTATCTCATCAGTTATCTTCTCCTCTTGGCAATTTCTCTTTTCAGCGTCAGAACATGTGGAAGAGTTTTGAATACCTTTTTGAATAGTAGCAAGCACACGGTCTTGATCTTTGTTGATATATTTGAATCTTGCTTGATTGCACCATTCAACATTAATATGAGCTTCATATCGAATGGATAACTCTCTACTGTAAGGGACTACAAAACCATTGTTACATTTTATTCCGCATTTTTGACATATTGCTCATTTTTCCTCCTTCTGTAATGTGTGTATCCTAGTTCATCAATCGTAGTTCTATCACAGTGTTTCTTAGGAAATTTCTTTCAACACTCACCCTTAACCATACACGGTGAATTTTTATTAATTGCGCCACATGGTACATGGATCATCATTTCTTTGACCACTTCATACAAATATGGATCAGATATTCTATCAGGAATTTCAGCACAAATGACCTTGTTGAAAGATTATGGTGTAAGAAATTTACATTTGTTATCATCCACAACAAGATGTGTGCATGGGGTAGGCCTATTTTCTGAAACTCAATCGTGTATGTTCCTATATTGTGAAACGTAATTAAATATTAGAGTGATACGATTCACATCAATCCAATGGTGGTTTCAATTTATATAAAAATAATAGTAAGAGTAATAAAATAAGGAATACATGATACACTTACACCAAAATGGTTGTTTTTTGTCAAGTCTAACATAATTCTGTCGAGCTTAACTTTAAAGATATGACAATAAATATTTGGTTTATCTTCAAAATTTAAATTCTTTCTTTTGATATATCTAGTTATCTCAGACCAGTTTGGATTGCATTTAAATGTTATAAATAAATCTAGAAATCCAAAATATTTACACAATGCCATTGCATGCAAATAATTCTGATTCATATACCATGATCCACCAATAAATGAAGCTGGTATTAGTATATGTTTTCCTTGTCTAGATAAATTTGTGTTGCCTTTTTTTCTACATCAATCAAATTCACGTACTTGTTGAAACGCAAGTTATTCTGATTTTTCCTCAAGCACCAAAGTCCACTGGATTCGATCATTATGAAAACATCCACTAAAAATTGCTTATATAAACGTTTAGCACGGATAATCGCCTGTGATTCCATCATTTTGTCTTGAATCCTATATGCATAAAATTCCCTCATACTAATTATCTTGTGTTTTCTATTTTTAGTATCTTCAAAACCATCTTCTATACCTACCTGAAATCCATATTCACCATATGGAAAAAGAAGTGGATATTGTAGGGCTAAATAACCAGCATGTAGCTCACTAATTCGTTTAAGCTCCCCTGATTTACTTTCTAAGATAATATCACGTTTATCCATACCATCTTGAAAATTACCAGGAATCAATGCAGCAACTTATGATGTAGTAGGCATGTTATGCGTTCTAACATCTTTATTCCTATTCCTAACTAAAACCAATTTAACTTCATATGTGTTGTCACGACCTTTGTATCTATCTTTGTACAAATGGAATACCTTGACTAGAGGATTATATTGATTTAACATCTTCATTATAACTTTGATTAATTCAAATCTCAGTTTGTATTTGCACATCCATTTTTGCTGCAAGAGAGTAATAAAAATTAAGTAAAAAGGATATATTAACGTAATGCCTTGCAAAACTAATAATACTAATATTAAATATATCAAATTCAATATTAAAATAAATATCATATTGTATATTTTAATGTTGTCTGTTGCTAATCTCGTTTAGCGTATTATAAATATAAAGTTTTAGGAATTTAGGATTTCTGTTTTTTTAGGCACTAAACTGCCAATTAAATGGTAGTTCTCCCCATCGATCTGAAAAGTTTGTGGCCCTCGACCTTTGTTTATTGAGTGAATGATTTTACCTCCAATAGAAATAAAGATAAAAATCATTTTATATGTTCTGATGTTTTTTCGAAAATGCTTGCAAATCTCATCACCACTTGTGAACAAATACATTAACATAGGCGGTGGTTGATGTAGTAGTGGTAGTTTGACCTTCCCTTGCATACAACAAATTATAAAATAAGCTTTTGCGTCTTTCGTTTTTTAGCTATTCATTCATTTAACCACATTCTTGCATTGCAATGACTGCATTCCCATATTGGATCACCATCGTCATAGTAGCTTAAATTATTTTTTTTCAATAATTTATGTCATGTAATAAAAAAATTAATTACAAACTATTAAACTATACCATTTTCTAGAATGGAAGGTTATGTAGGTAGTCCACCAACATTATATTAGACAAAAATTAATATTATGTACTTATCATAATAACTATTTTAGACAAATTATAGTTGAGATATTTATAAATTTAACAACGTTGATTTACTAAAAACCTGTTCGTATCTTGCTGTCAATAATACTAATGAGTACCAATTGAAATAATACAGATTAAACTATATTTTTGGTTTCCATTACCTAATAGATATATATATATATATAGATTAAATGTTTCATTTAAAAAACAAAATAACATGACATGTTGTTCGATTTAGAATCTGTTTCCTTTGAAGAATGCGATGAACAAGAAAGTAAAGAACACAAGAAGTTTAACGAGTTCGGGGCAAACCGCCACCTACATCTCGCCAGGAAGAATCCCGGAATCCACTAAGCCAACGAAACTTCGAATAAACCTCGAAGCTCGTCAATGTTTTACAAGTTTTCTCTCTCTCTCTCTTTTCGCAAAATCACTCTGTTTCTTTTCACCGAAAACAGAGCAACTCAACAACAACCGAGAATTAACTAACAGTAGTATTTATACTACTCTAAAATATTAAGACCCTCTACTTCTATAAGAGTCTTTCCTTTACTTGTATAAAAGTGATATTTGAACATATTCTTCAATTCTCCACCTTGTTCTAATATCGCTTATTATTCTTGCTTAGCTTCATCCTCTTCCCGGTCCATGAGATTACTTCTCATGATTCTTGCATTCACTAATCAACCTTGAATGCTTATTAAATCTTCTAGACATCATACCTTGTCCAGCTTCAAAACTCCCTTGAGAATCAACCTTCTCAAGCCTGAGAATTTACCTTCTCAGCTTCAAATTCCTTTCACTGGAATTTTACTCCTCTGATACTCTGATTTCTTTCAGAGCATCCTGCATTTTACCTACTGGAACAACTTTTGTAAATACATCTGCCGGATTACACAAAGTCGAAATTTTAATAACCTGAATTTCCTTATCACTTATAAGATCTCTTATGAAGTGATACTTTACTGCCACATGCTTTGTTCTTTCGTGAAAGACAGCATTCTTTGCTAATGCTATGGCACTTTGTGAATCGCTATAGATCTTTACTGCTTCTTGCCTATACCCTAGTTCTGCCATTAAACCTTTCAGCCAGATTGACTCTTTAGCAGCTTCGGTAAGGGCTATATATTCAGCTTCGGTAGTGGACAATGCCACTACCTTCTGCAGGCTCGATTTCCAGCTAACTGGATTTCCTCCAACTGTAAATACTTGTCCAGAAATCGACCTTCTTCTATCTACATCTGACGCATAGTCAGAATCACAGTATCCTTTTACTGTAAACTCATTCCCTTTTCTGAAACATAGCTTAATCTTCAGAGAGCCACAAATATATCTTAAGATCCATTTTACTGCTAGCCAATGTTCCTTCAGTGGTCTACTCATGAATCTACACACTAATCCTACAGAATATGCAATGTCTGGCCTTGTTCCTATCATTGAGTACATCAAGCTACCTACTGCACTCTGATAAGGAATACCTCCCATCTGATTTTCTTGTTTCAGAAATTCTTCTTCAGTTGCTGCCCTTAGCCTGAAGTGAGCTCCCATAGGTGTTGAAACTGCTTTTGCTTGATCCATGCCAAAACTTGTCAGTACTTTCCTCAAATAATCTTCCTGAGATATAGTCAGCTGACCCTTCTTTCTGTCTCTTAGGATTTCCATTCCTAAGATCTTCTTGGCTTCCCCAAGATCTTTCATGTCGAACTCTGTTCCTAACAGTATCTTTAATTCGTGTACTTGTCTCTTATCCTTTGATGCTATGAGGATATCATCCACATAAAGCAACAAGTAGACGAATTCTCGACTTGGTAATTCCTTGTAGTATATGCAAATGTCAAAGTTGCTTCTTGAGTACCCGTTTGATCTCATGAAGTCATTGAATCTCATATTCCACTGTCTGGGAGATTGCTTTAAACCGTAAAGCGATCTCTTCAGAAGACACACTTTATTTGGGAATTGTCTACTTATAAACCCCTCGGGTTGATCCATGAAGATTCTCTCTTCAAGATGTCCGTGCAGGAAGGCTGTCTTTACGTCCATCTGCTGCAATTCCATGTCGAAGTTCACTACCATAGACAGTAAGAGGCGGATACTTACGTGTTTAGCCACTGGGGAAAAAATTTCTTGGTAGTCTATGCCCTCCTTTTGGGAATATCCTTTGGCTACAAGCCTAGCCTTAAACCTTGGTGCTTCTACTCCGTTTATTCCTGCTTTCCTTTTGAATACCCATTTGCATCCTATGAGTTTCTTATTCTGCTCTCTGTCGACCAGAATCCATGTTTTGTTCTTGACCAAAGACTCCATTTCTTCTTTTGTAGCTGCTATCCATTTTTCCCTGTCTGGATCCTTTAATGCTTCCTGATAGTTCCTTGGTTCCAGCCTTTCTCCATCTTCACTCATCAGGTAAGCATAACCAGCCACATGTTCTTCATCGTCTTCCCATTCTTGGTAGTCTTTGAACCTTTCTGGGATTTTTACCTGTCTTCTTGTTCTGTCTCTAACCAATTGATAGTCATCAATATCACAGTTGTTAGAAGTTGATACATCTTCTGTTCTTTCTTCTGTTACTTCTCCAGTTTCTGTCTCTGTTTGCTCATTATCACATGCTCCACCTTGCTTGTGTTATGTCTTCTATCCCTGCATCATTATATCTAGACAGACTGTTAGTTAAAAACGGTTTAAGGGACTGTTTACTTACCTGAGTTCTTGTCTTATCTTCTTTGTACATCAGATCCTCTCTGAACACGACATTGCGACTGATGACACATCTTTCTTCTTCGATCAGCCATACCCTGTACCCTTTTACACCGTCTGGATAACCTGTAAACACTCCTTTCTTTGCTCTGGGGTTAAGTTTCCCTTCGTCTGAATGCACATATGAAATACACCCAAATCTACGAAGTCTTGAAAGGTCTGGTTTAGCTGATGTCCACATCTCTTCTGGTATTTTGAAATCTATTGCAGAAGAGGGTGTTCTATTGATTAAGTACACTGCTGTGGCTGCTGCCTCTGCCCAGAACCTCTGCCCCAAACCACTCTCACTGAGCATACTTCTAACTTTGTTCATGATGGTCCTATTTAATCTTTCTGCTGAGGCGTATAAGTGCATGTTTTATGCCTTATCATTCCCTCATCTTTGCAGAACTTCTCGAATCTGGTGTTGCAGAACTCAAGACCATTGTCGGTCCTCAATCTCTTAACTTTTCTTTCAGATTGAGTTTCCACCATCTTCTTCCATTCCAAGAACTTATCAAAGGCTTCATCCTTGGTCTTGAGAAAATAGATCCATACCTTTCTCGACCAATCATCAGTTAGTGATAAAAAATATTGACAGTGGCCTAGACTTAAAGGGACATTTGGGGATCCCCAGAGATCCGAGTGAACATAATCCAATTTTTCTTTGGTAGTATGTTTTCCTTTCGAGAAGCTTACTTTATGAGTCTTCCCTATGACACAGTCTTCACAAAACTCTAGATTTGTGATCTGATTACTGTCAATGCATCCCCTTTTTGCTAACATGTCAATACTCTTCTGTCCAACATGGCCTAATCTACTATGCCACAGTTTGGTATTGTCCTTAGATGCATTTATACTTACAGCATTAGACTCAGCTTGACATCCTTTTGATTCTCTGGCTTTTCCCTGTAGAATGTACAAGGTGTCCTTCCCCTTTCTTACTCCCTTCATAATGACTGCACACCCTTTAATGATTTTCATCACTCCTTTCATTCCTTTGAACTCACACCCCTTTTCTTCTAAAGTACCTACGGATATAAGATTTCTGCTGATTTCAGGCATAAATCTTACATCATGTAAAACAAAGGTAGTTCCATCTGGATTTTCAAACCTCACAGATCCTATTCCTTTCACTTCTGTTTGGGTATTATTTGCCATTCTAACTATTCCAGTGGGTGTACTTTTGAAGTTAATAAACACATCGTCCCTTGGTGTCATGTGAAATGAACACCCCGTGTCCATTACCCACTCTTCTCTGTCGTTATCTGTGTGTGACAGATTAACTTCAGAGGCAACGAGCCCAGCAAGATCCTGAGCATCGTCTCTGGCCAAAGAAGACTCACTTCTCCCAGAAGGTGAGCTTTTGTTCTTGTTTCTTTCAAGCCATTTGTAACACTGTTTCTTAAGGTGTCCTTCCTTACCGCATATCCAGCATACCCTTTTCCCATCCCTTGATTTAGATCGAGATTGACTCCCTTTTCCCTTGCCTTGGTAAGGAGTTCTCGTCTCTGTCCTCCCCCTAACATAATGTCCCTCTGCACTTACTCTGTTAGATGAACTTTCCTTAAGTGCATTTTCTTTTGACCTTGCTGAACTGGCCACATCTTCCAATTTTATGGCCTCCCTGCTGTACTTTAACATTTCTTTCAGCTGGTCATACTTTGGAGGCAGAGAGTTCAGCAAGAGAATTGCCTGAACTTCTTCCGGGACTTCTATACTAAGGTGACTTAATTCTCCTATCAATTTCAAGAATTCATCGATGTTTTCATCGATTGATTTCTGATCAATCATTTTATAACTATAGAGTTTCAGCTGCGTGTGAACTCTATTTGGTAGGGACTTAGACATATAGAGCCTTTCCAAGGTCTCCCATGTCTCAGCTGTTGTTGTGCACTTTTCGATCTTTCTGAGGACATGATCTCCTACGTTTAGTAGAATGATATTCATGGCCTTTTCGCACCTTTCTGCTCTTGTGCGATCAAGATCGTCACCTTTTGTTTCTTGTCCAGAATCTAGACCCTTTCCCTCGGGAGATTCTGGGCTTACTTGTTTCCTAACCAGAACATCTTTCAGTCCTAATACACTCAAATGAGCGTACATCCTTCTTTTCCAGAGAGAAAAATCTCCCGATCCATCGAATCTATCTACCTCATTCCTAGACCCGGACATGATTTTCTTTAGATAGTTCAATGCGATTGGGTTCTTGAGAAAAACTTACCTTTGCTTTGAATTCGTGTTCTTTAATGCAGGCTCTGATACCAATTTGTTCGATTTAGAATCTGTTTCCTTTGAAGAATGCGATGAACAAGAAAGTAAAGAACACAAGAAGTTTAACGAGTTCGGGGCAAACCGCCACCTACATCTCGCCGGGAAGAATCCCGGAATCCACTAAGCCAACGAAACTTCGAATAAACCTCGAAGCTCGTCAATGTTTTACAAGCTTTCTCTCTCTCTCTCTTTTCGCAAAATCACTCTGTTTCTTTTCACCGAAAACAGAGCAACTCAACAACAACCGAGAATTAACTAACAATAGTATTTATACTACTCTAAAATATTAAGACCCTCTACTTCTATAAGAGTCTTTCCTTTACTTGTATAAAAGTGATATTTGAACATATTCTTCACATGTAAAGTTGAAAATACCAGATGTTAAAGATTGTTGGGAGCTTCGCTAACAAAACTTGTCTTCCATTTTGTCTCGCTTGTTGTTTTAATTCAAAGCGATTATTGCTAATGTCAACCAAAGGTGCACAAACATTATCGATGTGTGAATTTTTAATTTTTTCAGAATGTTTAAAAATATTTTTCTTCTTAACAGCTAAACCTGCAAAAACACAGTAAGATAGCTGTTAATAAAAATTGGTTATATTAACGGAATTAATTAACCAAAAGTTTTACTTTTGATTTAGTTTTTCTAGTTTGATTATCATTCATTATTTGTTTTTATAATTTTAGAAAATCAGAATTTAAAAACAGTATTACCTGATGATTGAGCAACATTATAATATGTCTTGTTTGATTTTGGTGTTATTTCCATAAATTTTGCAACCAATAAAATATATAGTAAAAAAAACATAAACATAAAATAAATATCAATTTTAGCAATTTATAAAATACAACAAAGGTCTATCATTTCCATATACATGTTACACAAGTAATAAAAAATTAAAAAATTAATATTATTCTTACGTAGGTTACTACACCATTAGTATGCGAGTTCTGTACCGTTTTGCACAGTTTTTTTGTACCTATGTAAGTCTGCGCTGTTGGTCAAATCTTGAAAAATTATTTGAAAAGCTTCACGTACAGTATGTGCTCTTAATTGTTGCAGAATATTTTATAAATTTGCGTTGGATTCATTATTAGCTTTACGTATAAAAGTAGGAAAAACAAATTGATTAACTTGTTAAGTCATATATGTACTATAGCGAGGCAAATAAGTAACAATAAAACAACCGCCAATTCACTAAAATAGCACTATTTAAAGTTTTTGTTCCAAATATAGCACTAATAATTTAAATTTTTAAAATTAACACAAATTTAATATTAAAATAATTAAAAACTTGTTCCTAATGAAAAAAATTAAACCCTAAATTGGAAAATATGAACCCAAACATTATGTTTTAATTTTATATATAGTTTATTTAAAGTAAATAATTATTTTTACATAATAATTTATGCTATATTTAAGATTTTATTTTTGGTGTGCTAAATTTAGAAGATAAACTTAAAATAGTGCTATTTTAGGGTATTACTCTAAAACAACTTACATATATTTGTATTTTCGTGTCTCTCAGAATCTATGCAATCTTCTTTTTTTTGTTCTTCATGAGATAGCAAATACTGAGGCAAATAATTAAAGTTTAGAGTAATACCCTAAAATAGCACCATTTTAAGTTTACCTTCTAAATTTAGCACAATAAAACTAAAATTCCCAAAATAGCATAAATTATTATGTAAAAATAATTATTTACCTTACATAAAATATATATAAATTAAAACATAATGTTTGGATTCATTTTTTCCAATTTAGGGTTTAAATTTTTTTCATTAGAAATAATTTTTCAATTATTTTAGTATTAAAATTGTGCTATTTTGGAAATTTAAATGACTAGTGCTATATTTAGAACAAAAACTTGAAATGGTGCTATTTTAGTCAATTGCCCTTAGGTTTAATCGACAGGCAATATATATCATGTATATATACTAGTAGAATATATTTTTACGTAGCTCTTAGTATATATATATATATATATATATATATATGGAAGAATATATCATGTATATATAAATTTTCTCTCCAATTTTTTTTAAAAAGAATATATCATATATATATATAAGCTATATATATTGTAAGAATATATGGAATTTATTCTTTTTATTGTATAAGTTATGAGACCTATTGTATTGTAAAGATGTAACTGACACTTTTAAAAAAAGTAACTATATTGGTAATAAATGTCATGAATATTTATTTAGTTATATATTATGTTATTTCCATAATTAGATATATGTACTTTTCAAAATTAGGGATTCGAAATGCTAACAATAGATATTCCATAATGATGAAATTTTAATTTGCATATCAAATATAGCAAAGAAGAATAGAGTAGTTTTTATTGTATATATTAGAAGAATAAAAATATATTAAAAATATATCATCTATATATAAACTACGTTTTTTTATTGCAAATACAAAATTTTTTTTTTAAATGAGAATATTTACTATTGTTATATAAGAATATCAATAATATATAGGATCCATATTTTTCAAAATGATAAGAATATCTACTATCTATATTTCTTAATAAAGAAATAGATCTATATTTCATAATAAAGAAATTTTAAATAGGAATATTTAAAATTGTTAATATTAAATTTCATAATATTTTATAATATTTAAAAACTACAATATTGGACTATTAAATTTACAAGATTTATATATCAATTTGTCTTTAAAAATTTTTTAATAGATTTTATATATCAGTTTGTCTTAAAAAATTTTAAATTTAATATCTACTATATTATTCAAAATAATAGAATTAAGCAAATAGAAACTATCTTTACAAAAGAAAATAAATAAATAAAAATTAAAACATGTAATAAACTAAACTCGATTGTAGTTAAATATCTCAAAAAAAAACAAACCCAAAGTTGATAACAAAAAATGAACCCAAAGTTGATAGTAAGAATTACGAAAAATAATTCAAAAATAAATAGATAGCAAAACAATCAGTCGATCTTCTCAATCTTAACATTCTTAAATATGATTTCTTAGTTTCTTGGTGATGTGTTATCAAAGTTGCATATTCTTTTGGTTGCAGAGAATTTCTCGAATTTTTTGTAATTCGAATTACTTGAACTACCTTTTCGTTTATATGATGGGGGTGGAATCTTCATTATCCAAATCAATAATAGGTCCCTGATTTAATAATTGAAACCAATAATAATCGATTGAAATTTTTAGTATGTATAACTTAATTATTAGTTAATTTTAAATTTGAAATCCATAGTGCTGTTCGTTTCGTAGCCGCAGGAACCTGCGGCTGCGTCATGCCAAACGTTGTTCGTTAATTTGGCCGCCGCAGGTTCCAGCGGTCAAACGCTGCGGTCGACCGCAGAAAACTGCGGCAAAAATTTTTAACCGTTGCAAAATTGTAGCGTTTGTGATTAAACAATTGCGATACAACCTACGACGACAACCTGCGGCGATCAAACGAACAACAATATTGCAGCATCTAACCGCAGCGTCTGACCGCAGGTCGCTGCCGCAGACGCTGCGGCAGACAAACGAACAACGGTCATCTAATCATAATTACATTATAAAAATAAATGAATTAAGAACCTTTTGAATAGGCGTGAAAATATCATTTTCTTCACTAACACGTAGATTTGCAATCTATGATAAAAAAAAATATTTAGGATTAATATTGATATATATTTAAAAATTTAAAAGATAGTATATCAACTATTATATTAAAAATGTTACTTGTGAACAAATATTTTTGAAAATTCTTTAACCATATCACTTTATATCATAATTCTGATATTTTTATAAATGTCATTGTTGAAAAAAACTATATTTGAACTTTTGACAGTTTTCTTGAATAGAAATGTTTTGCCCACAATATTGATCAAAGACAGAGGTAATACTTCTAGATTTTATATCTTTTAGATAAAAACATATTAGGTTTTAATAACATTAGTACAATCATAAACATTTGGGATAAAAATATAAAATACCTCATCACCTGCTTAGTGAGTTCAGTAGCGTTTTGATTAACAAATTCCATGGCTATCTTATCAAATAAAAGGAATTTTGTTTCACTCGTAGTATCCATGATACGTAGTGTTAACATGAACCTAAATGTTCATAAATCACAGTAAAATATGTTATGAACGAAAATAAATTCAATAAAAAATAAAGCTTTCTAAAAAATACATATACAACGTATATATTTTTATAAATCGAAACCACTAAATAAGAACCTAAACGGCATATGTAATTTATAACAAAAGAATCAAAAAATTAATTATTTTAATCACGTCACGGGAATGACAATAAAATATAATTTTGGCAAAATACATATATTACCATTGTCATTAACACAACAAATATAAAATTGAAAAAAATATAAGAAATAATCTCCTATCATATTTTTGGTACTGGAAAGAAATGTATAATTTCAAAGTATTAAAATACCTTGGGATAACATTTTCCACATCGACTTCACATTTGGTACATTTCTGTAGTTGTGTTGAAAAATATTTTTCTGGAAAATTTATACGGATGTCATCCATGTTGATAGGAAGAACTTTTTTTAAACAAATTTTACAAGCAATGTAATACCACCCAAATTCGGTATCAGTCGATATTATTGTGCATATAGTTACACATTTAAGTGTTTAAAATCGAATATAAATTTAAAAATATTACTATCAAAATAGATTTAAGAAATAATAAATAAATTTGTTACCTCTGATGTGGAGACGATATCACTTATGGTACGTCGTAGATTTTTGTACTAAGAAATCATTTCTTATTGAGACTGAATTGACAATAGTCAATTGATTAGAATGTGTATAACATAAAATCAAACCATCTTCACATAACCTATAAATCATGAGTTACCAACAATTAATTAAAATTGATATACAATAATTTAAATTTTTTATATTATATTAACTCGCCTTAAATTCTAATACTTCGGGAATATCAGGATTGTTTAAAACAATCGAACAATTGTAACAATTTTCAACATTCCAAGTACTTTCATAAGAAAATAAGCATATTAAAATATGTACGTAACATAATAATACTTTGATAATATGTATATAAACATAATAATACGAATATGTACGTAACATAAAATATGTACATAACAAAAATAAAGATATTAAAACATCTACGTAACAAAATAATATAAATTTAGCATAATAATTTATTTTTGATAAATTAATTACCTTGATACATTCGTAATTTCCCAAAACGCAAATTGAAAACAATTACACTATCATTGTTGTTTTGCGCATAACTTTCCAAAGTCCCTTCATAAACTCTCCACATAACACAACTCAAACGCATCACTAAAATAATGAATATAAAATTATTAAATTCAAAATCGGTAAAAAAAAATATTTACGTCATACGTAGTATCACGAAGTTCCATACTAAGTCGTTCATCTGTTTTTTGTTGACATTCAATATTTCAACTTCTCCAATATTTGTTATTTTTTCAATAACATCTATAAAAATAATTAAAATTATTAGTTGAATTTTCTAATTTAATTGAGATTTAAAAAAAACAAAATTATAACTTGAACAAGAAAATAATATTTACCATACGCTAACTTACCAATAAGAAAATATTGATAGCATTTGTCTTGATGAATATCATCAAACCAAACAAATTTGAGAATATTCAAATTATTAGACAAATCATCAATAGATCTTACAGAAGTATTAGAAGCAAACTGAATTTTGTAAATATACCCGGTCGTTATAAAACGACCACCAACGTGAAATATATGAAAATTCATAATTATTTTAGTTTAGCTGTCATCCAGTAAATTTTCAAATTTTCTTATGAACTCTTTTTTGAATACATGCATAGTTTGGTTTTGCAAAAATAATAATAAATAACAACAAAATTAATAAGTGCAAAAAATAAGATAAACGATTATAAATTGTTAAGAAAAATCTTTTCATCCACGACAACCATCTCAAGAGTTTCAATACCATTGAGAAATTGTTTTCACAATTTAAAAACCTTCAATCTGTTTTTTCATTACATTTTGAATAGTTTCAGGAAATAAAGATATGTAACTAAAGGCATGAAGTAAAAAAAATTGTGAATATTAATTTGTGAGTTTTTAGTATTTGAGATAGATGATAAAATGAATATGATGATCACCGTATAGTGAGTAGTGCATCTAGATTTTTCCATAATTTAATTATATATATATATATATATATATTAAATTATGCTAAAAAGTGCCAATCGCTTGGAAATTTAAAATGGCAATCGTATGTAATGTTAAAAATGGTAAGTTTAGTGTTAAGATTTTAAGGGTTTTAACAAATTCAAATAGAGAAAATCGCATAAAAAACTTCGAAGATGTCAGCCACTAACACTTTAAACCTTGAAAATTTATCACTTATAATATAAACATTTACAATTAACGTTTTATCACTTTTAACACTGAACTTAACATCCGATTACTCTCCGTCAAATAGAAGTAACAAAACCTAAGCTGGCGTTAATAGAAGTTTAATCTCCGTTAAGAAGGAATTAACTCCATTTATTTTAAATAAACACGTGGGATTTGTTTATTTTAAACCGAAAAAAAAGTTAAAGAGTTAACAAAGATCGTTTGTATTAGGGTTTGTGAGAAAAGGGGAAAATTTTGGGAAAATCGATCGAGTTGAAATGCAGGAAGGAAGGAAGAGTTAAATGGAGATTTGAGATTCCATATAGAAGTCGGTCGAGGTAAGAAGGATGAAAATGATTTGATTTTGTCCGAATTTGATTGCGATTTAATGGGGCTCGGGTGGTTTTGGATTGGTTTTGTTGAGTTTATGGGTTTCGATTTTGCTTGTCTAGTGTGTATATTGAATTTGGGATGATGTTGTTTGTCGAAATTTTGTATATTTCGAGTTAGGGTTTGTTGTTGTTTGTTGAATTCGGGATTTGGGATGATGTTGAATTCGGGGTGATGGGGTTTGCCGAAATGCTCTATAAACCTTTAGAGCTGATGTTGAGTTCGGGCTGTTGTTGTTTGTAGTGGATATTTATGGTGTTTATTTGACAATGATATACTAATTTTTTTTGTGAAGATGTCTCATAGTGGAAGTTGTTCAACAATAGAAGAATACAAAAGTGGGAGTACTATGTTGTGTAATTACAATCGACCAGCGAAAATTTTGAAATCATGGACTAATGAAAATTCTGGAAGAAGGTTTTACACTTGTAGAAGGCGTAAAATTGGTCTTGGTTTCGAGTCTTGCAATTTTTTCTGTTGGCATGATTTAGAGAAACCGCATGTGTGGCAACACATTGCGTTGTTGGAGGCAAGAGATGTCATGACTCAACAAAGAGAGGAGATAAAACATTTAAGAGACACGGTAAGAACGCTAAGTAGTGATCTTAAAAATAAGATGGTTTTGCCGAGTTCAAGAATGGATGAATTGAAGCACACAAGTTTAGAATGTGAAGCACTCAAGCGAGAAGTGTTGATAATAACCGAGAGGAGTCGGGTGTTACGGAATGTTTTGATTTATTTGATTATTGTATTTACCATCGTGCTTGGAATTGTGTTCAGAATTGTAGGAATGTACTATCGTGCTTGAGTAATTTTCTTGTGTAGTTGTAATGGGAATGATGAAAGTTGACAATCTTGTTTGTAATGGGAATGAAGGTTGACATTCACGGGAACACTTGTGTAGTGAAAGTTGACAGCAGTTTACTTGTAGCATTGCTTGTGTTTTTAATGATGTAAAGTAATAAACTCAACAAAAGCAAAAGCATATCCATATCATTACACAAAAGTAGACAAAAGTAGTACTACATTGTCTGAAATATCTTGAGCGACATAAAACAAAACAAACAGTTCATGCAATGATAGGAACAAAACAAAACAAAACAAAACGTTGCTTCTACCATAAATCATTGTGGAGGTGGAGGTTGTGATGGTTTTGCAGTCCTATCATAAGCTTGGCCAGGAAACACATCAAACACTCGATCTGTAAAAGGACTCCAAAATGTTCCAACACCTGTAGGTATATTTCCAGGTTTAGTTATCTTCAATGGACGTCCAGTCCTAATGGCAGGTTTGTCAATCTTCCTCCACAATTTCTCGCCATTCACCGGTTTGATGTTCTCCGAGTATGTATTTTTCATAACGCTTGCATGATAATATTGAACAACATATTTTTCTGGATCATCTTTGTTATCATCAAGAACACACACATCATGCTTGCATGGTATACCTTCGCCAAAATCAGAAAATGTAATGAGTATTTCATAGCTGTGAGAAAGAAAATACCCTATCATACTGAATATTTCATACCTGTGAGATCCCATCGTCGACATGCACATTGCTTTGTTGCTAAGTTCACTGTATAGCCATTGTCAAATTCAACCACCTCAAACAAATTTGTACTACTGCGTATTGTTGTGCAATACTTTTTCTCAATTCTTGCCTTCTCAAGTATTCCCATTGTTGCTGGTGTAAGTAGTGTATCACACTTTTCCAGTTCTTGGAGTAACAACGCTTCGTACGCAGCGACATCATAATCTTTCAACAACTTCATTTTCTCAACATATTCCCCTTGGTTGTAGTTGTATGTTATACTCCAAAACAGGTTTTATACTCCGACCGAGTGAATTGTTTCCTCCAATTTGCATATATGTGTCGTGCACATTGTCGGTGTTCAGCCATTGGGAGTTCAGCATCAATGGCAAGACAAAGTTCCTGCGAATATTAGTGTAAAGGATCAGCCTCATTTTCCCTATCAAGACAAAGTTCCTACAAGACAGAGTTAATTTCAAAAAATATTAAGTGCAAAAGACATCACTATCATCCTTAGCCACACCAGTTTCACATTCGTATAAAGGATCAGCCTCATTTTCCCTATCAGATATATCATCACCCTTGTTTTCTGCTTCATAACCAAAATCATGAGCTATATCCTCCTCGTATTCAGGTTGACTGCTTGGTAAACCAAACTCGGATACAACCAGATCATGTTCCGCGCAACCGTGTTCGAAAAATATTTCTACTTCACCAGCTACTTCAGCAAGTAAACACAGCTCCGGTAACTCGTCCTCCAATGGTTCCAATGTGTACTGAAGGTTTGCCATACTTTCACTTTGTTGTTTGTACCAAATGAAGTATATTGGAGCAAACACTTTCTCCGTCGCAAGAAATTCTTCAAATTTCTCCCAACGTATATCCGATATCTTCCATGTCTGTCTTTTTTGTCCTAATTCCTCCAAATACTGGTAATCCTATGCATCTTTTCTCATAAAACCACCAAAGTGTGTTATGAGTTTCACTGTTCCATCATTACTGAAAAAAATCACAATACATCAACATTTAGAATAAAATGTAAACTTGGATTCATGATGCTACAACTCGGATAACATACTCAATCTAAACTGAAACTTATAATTTCATGGATTTTTTACCAAACCAGTAAACCAACACACACTCAGTCTAAACTCAATTATGGTCTTAGGATTCATGATGCTACAACTCGGATTCATGATGCTACAACTCGGATTCATGATGCTACAACTCAGATTCATGATGCTACAACTCGGATAACACACTCAATCTAAACTGAAACTTATAATTTCATGGATTTGTCATCAAACCAATAAACCAAACACACTCAGTGTAAACTCAATTATGGTATTAGGATTCATGATGCTACAACTCGGATTCATGATGCTACAACTTGGATAACACACTCAATCTAAACTGAAACTTATAATTTCAAATGGATTTTTCACCAAAACAGTAAACCAAACACTGGAGACTACATCCCGAGTGGTTTGGACACAAATCAAGTCCTAAACTCCCAAATGATACTTCAAAAGAATCTCATCCCAATCGAAACCCCACCCTAATCGAAACCCCATCCTAATCGAAACCCCATCCTAACCGAAACCCACCTAATCGAAACCCCATCCTAATCGAAATCCCATCCTAATTGAAACCCCATCCTAATTGAAACCCCATCCTATTCGAAACCCCATCCTATTCGAAAACCCCATCTCTGATACCCCATTCTATTCGAAAAATCCATTCAATCGAATCCACTAAACAAACCCATTAAATCGAAACCCTATTTCAATCGATTTCCCCAATTGAAATCCCATCACCAACACAAATCCGAACACATATACAAGACCTAAAACCGACTCTCCTAATCGAAACCCATTCAATCGACTACACTACATCCATTCAATCTAAACCCTAAAATTGACTTACTTAATCGCAACCAAGTCAAACGATTTTGACTCCAACAAATTTCCCAACAATCGATTTCGCACATCACAAAAATCGAGTCAAAATTCTTTAAAATACGAACTTCAAACTCATTCTTACCTCATTCCGAACCGTGCGTACTCTCTATTTCTCTCTACAATCGATTGCACAACTTTTTCCCAACTCGATTTCACTTGCGAAGAACCCTAGAAATTTTGCGATTTTTGTGAAGGTTTCGGGACCTTTTACCCGATTTTTAACCCACGTGTTTTAACTTAACGGTGAATTGACATCCGTTTAATACATTTAACAGGGTTACTTTCACTTAACAACGTTTTAACATCCGTTAACTGTATTTAACGTTGTGTAACCAGAACAGAATTTTAGTGTTAAAACTGGTCAATTTGTAAGTTTTGATGTTTATTGTGTAAGTGGAAATTTCTGAAGGTTTAAAGTGTCAATGTCTTTGAGCGTCAAGGTTTTTTATGCGATTTTCTCAATTCAAATATATTTTTAAAATTTTATTGTGCTAAAAAGTGATAGTCGTATGGAATTTTAAAATGAGAAGCGTACATAAAATAAGAAATGACAATCGTATGGAATGTTAAAAATGGTAATTTTTGTGTTATGATTGTAACATATAAACATATATAGAATAATGCTACTAAGTTAGAACTGCCAGGAAGCGAAGAGCTACTTGGCAGTTCGGCGATTATGGAATTACGCAACTCGTTGTTCCCGGGGTTACTCTTCTTGATGGAAACAAAACGCAGTAGGAGCTTCATCCAAAATATGCAAGCTCATTTAGGTTATGATTTTGTTTTTACGGTGGAACCATCAGGCCTTAGTGGGGGTCTGGCGTTGATGGCTAAAGGCGATGTTCAAGTTTTATTCTCAAATAAAATATCATTAATGTACTGGTTACCATTGGTGATAATAAAGTTTTTATATCTTTCGTTTACGGAGACCCTGTTGTGTAGTTGAGAAATAACGTCTGGGAACGCCTTGTCATGATAAGCCTAAACAGATCTGACCCATGGCTAATGGTCGGAGATTTTAATGAAATTAGTGGAAACCACGAAAAATCGGACGGGAGAATCCGCCCGAAAACTAGCTTCCTGGAATTCAAAAACATGCAAGAAAACTGTGGAATGTCTGATTTCCCATTCAGAGGAAACAGTATGTCCTGGTTTGGCAGGAGCGGAGGAAATATAATTCCTTGCCGCCTCGATAGAGCTCTAGGCAACGAAGAATGGCACAATGCCTTCCCCCAGAAAAAAATAAAATACTTGCACTTCTATGGATCTGATCATCGCCCAATCTAGATCCATATCCTCACCCAATTGGAAAGAGGAAGCCCTGCTTTCGCTTCGATAAGCGATGGTTGTGTAAAGCCAATTTTGAGGAAGTCGTCCAGCAAGGGTGGGCACAAACCGACGGTAGGCATGAACCCTCGTTCATGGAACGTATCTCAAGATGCCTCACATCTATATCCCGATGGAGACGCACAGAAACCCTCGACTCTGCCAAGATTGTAGAAGGCCTAAAAGAAGAACTTGAAAAGGCTCAATCGACCGATACAACGACTGCCGAAGAATTATTCGTCCTAAAGCAAAAACTATGCCGCACCACCAATGACGAGGAAGTTTTTTGGCAACAAAAAAGCCGCGCTCTATGGCTCAAAGAAGAGGATCAAAACACCAAATTATTTCATGTCTCCACAAAACAGCATAGAGAAAAGAACCAAATTTTAGGTTTGTTGGACAAGAACGACATATGGGTGGAGAAGGAGTCAAAGGTAGAAGAGGTCGCGACAGAATACTTCACTGACCTGTTCACATCCTCCAACTCAATAGATATGGAGATCGCTCTAGCCCACCTATCTCCTAAGATAAGTTTGGAAATGAACGACCGCCTGGTGAGACAAGTTACAAAGGAGGAGATTAAAATTGCAGTGTTCTCAATGCACCCAAAGAAAGCACTGGGCCTAGATGGAATGACTGCCCTTTTCTACCAAAATTTTTGGAATATGTTAGGAGATCACCTGGTCGACCTGATAAAAAACTTCATGATCAACGGAGTGCTGGATCCAACATTAACCGTGACCAGTATATGTTTGATCCCTAAAAATAAGAAACCCATGCAGATGACTGAATTCCATCCCATCAGCCTGTGTAACGTGTGCTATAAGATCATATCAAAAATCCTATGCAATAGAATGAAGGAGATCCTGCCATCACTAATATCGGAAACTGAATCAACTTTTGTTGTTGGGCGTGCGATCTCTGACAACATCTTTATTGCACAAGAGGTCTTCTACGCTCTACGATCAAGACCGAATTGTCAGACATGATATCTTATGATCAAAACTGACATGAGTAAAGCCTACGACAGAGTGGAGTGGGGATTGTTATCAGCCTTGATGAAAAGGCTAGGCTTCATAAAAAAATGGATAGATTGGATCATAATGTGTGTTACAAAGGTAACCTATCAGGTGATAATCAACGGAGTTCCAAAGGGTCACATAACCCCACAGTGGGGAATCCGCCAGGGTGATCCCTTGTCTCCGTATCTGTTCATCTTGTGCACTAAGGTCTTAATAGCCAACCTGAACGAGGCTGAAACATCGAAAGCCATTATAGGCATTCAGGTGGCTCCCACAAGCCCACCAATATCACACCTGCTCTTCGCTAATGATAGCCTCTTCTTCTGTAAGGCCACAGTAGAACAATGTGAATCCCTTTACAACACATTGGATGTCTACTGTAAGGCTTCGGGATAGTAGATAAACTATGACAAATCATCCATCGTATTTGGCAAGAAGGTCCCAAAAGACACCAAATTAGCCATCAAGGATAAAATTGGAATCCACATGGACGGTAGAGTCGGAAAATACCTGGGAATCCTGGAAAAGCTAAAAGGTTCCAAAGCCCATATCTTTGCTTACGTAAAAGAAAAAATCCAACAAAAAATAAACGGATGGTCGTCAAGACTCCTATCTCGAGGAGGGAAAGAGATTATGATCAAATCATGGCGATACCAACATACGTGATGTCATGCTTCATGTTTCCAAAATCATTGTGCAAGAAGTTGAACAACGTAATCAGCAATTTCTGGTGGAGCTCCGGAAAATCCAAAAGGGGCATACACTGGCTCTCATGGGAAACTCTATGCCTCCCCAAAGAAGACGGGGGACTGGGATACAAGAGTCTTGAAAATTTCAACAAAGCCCTCCTAGCAAAACAACTGTGGCGGCTAGAGAAATACCCCACATCCTTAGTGGCTCAAGTCTTGAAGGGTTGATACTTTAAGGAATCTCACGCCTTCCAGGAAAACAAGCCATACCATGCATGTTACGGTTAAAGGAGTATCTGGTCCGCCAAAGATCTAATAGGGATAGGTACAAGAAAGATCCTGGGAGACTCCACCCAAGACAACATATGGACGGATCTTGGATCCCGGACATAGTCCCAGTGAGCCCAAATAGGATTAACCAACTTTGATTCCCTAACACAAGGGTAACTGACCTTATTCGGCTAGAAACTGGTCGCTGGAATGCCCAAGAACTGAGGAAGCTGTTCTGCCTTGAAGACGTCAGGCTAATCATGTCCATTCCCCTGAACACTCGAACGGGAAGGAGTATGTTTTGCTGGCACTTCACAAAAGAGGGAGAATATATAGTAAAATCGCGATATGACTCTACAGAAATGGAAATCACCAAATCTGCAGTTTATACTACAGCGGCCATCGCTGTCTCCATTGAAACAAACAATTTGGAAATTAAAAATTTCAAGGAAAATATAACATTTCCTCTGGCAATCTCTCTCGCGAGCAATAGTCTCCCATGGACGTCTGCATCACCGCCACATTCAAAGTGAGCACACATGTGAGATTTCCGGCTATAACAACGAATGCATCAACCATGCCTATTTCTATGCCCACCAGCTCGCCAAACGTGGGCATTATCACTTATCTCCTCATCCCCCACCAGATTCCCTCTTAGTAGCCTATTTGGTAATCTGGATTATCTATTATGGCGATTACTAGAAGGATCCCATACATAATTAGATCCTGGGATCTTCCCATGGATCCTGTGGTTCATCTGGAAAGAACGAAATGATATGATCTACAACAACGTACACCGGACCGCCATAGAAATCCTTGACAAGGCTCGCAGGGAAAGCCAGACATGGCATCAAGCAGTAGACCCTAAGGCTACGGGTGACGCTGAGGTAAAGGAGGATACCACTAAGGACACCCCACCCATTGTCTGCTTTGTAGACGGCTCGTGGAAAGAAGGAGAGCCAACATCGGGAATGGGGTGGATCTTGAAACTTAGGGATGGTATCAATGACTTACTAGGTATGAGAGGCACATACAGGAGACAAACACCACTTCACGCGGAGTTTTTAAGTCTTCGTTGGGCGATGTTTATTTTACAAAAGCGGCAAAGATTATGTGAGAGATTTGTTACGGACTCAACCAACCTAAGCCACCTAATTGACAATCCGGAAGGGTGGCCAACATTCTCAACATAGATCGAGGAATTCAATGCAATTCGACAGCTTTACCCAGAATTCTCACTCAACTATCAAGTTAGGGAAACGAATACATAAGCGGACAGGCTAGCAAAGCAAGCACGGGAAAGAAGCACAATCTTTACACATATAAGCACTTCAATACCACACTGTTTCGAAGATACATCACAGATGTTCTGACCTGTTATTGATTGTATTGTTTATACCAAAGTGACAAAAACATATACAGAAAATCAAATATTGAACATTTATTGTAATATATAAATATTTATAGAAAATCAAATATTGAGTTAATGTCAATTTTGTGATATGATATTTGAACATTTATTGCAATATATAAATATTTATAGAAAATCAAATATTGTAGCATATAAATATTTATTAAAAATCAAATATTGAAATATTTATGGTAATATCTAAACGTTTATGGAAAACCAATATTGACAAAAAGATTTCGGACGTAGGTTAAGTTTTATTAATTATGATTTAAGTTCAATATTAAAATTGTTGAGTCATGAATTTCGTGATGACACTTCCGCCATTTTTTATTCTCAATGGTTCTCATTTAATCTATACTAGATTTATACTCACGTCCATGCGTGGAGAAAAATATTCGCAAATTATATTTTATTAGTAAATATAAACTAAATATTTATATAATTTTAAATTTTATTTAAAATTATTTTTAACATTAATTTTTGTATATATAAATTAAAAAAAGAAAAATAATTATTTTTTACGAATTTACTAGTATTTTTTTGTTAGTTTAATAAAATATATTAATTATATAACCAAATTAATAACAATGACATACTTGTAATTATTCTAATAAGTTAAACTCATTTATATATTTATTTAAAATTTAATTTAGTGATGACACGTCAGCATGGTATTTCTATTAATAACACGTCAGAGTAAAGTTATTTTATTAAAATGTTTATCAAATAATGTATTAGGGATTACGGTAGTAACTTAAATCTATTTATATTTATTTAAAATTATTTATAAATTAACGTATAAAAAATTTAAAAAAATAAAAAGTATTATTTTTACAAATGTAATAGTATTTTTTGGTTAGTTGAATAAATTATATTTATTCTCTAACCAAATTAATATCATTGGCATGTATTGTAATTATTCTAGTAAGTTAAACTCTTTTATATATTTAAGCTGAAATTCCCTATGGTGTTGACACGTCGGCTTAATATTTTTGTTATTAACACGTTAGGATAAGGTTAGTTTGTTAAAAAATTTCTCAAATAATATATTAGAGATAGTAGATAGTATATTACTAATTACACATCCTAATAACTAAACTATCAATATTTCTTAATTTAAATTACTAAGTTTAATTTTTTTATTTTCAAACACAATCAATATATTTCCAAATAAAATTTTATATTTTTAATATTAAATTCAAATTATGTAAAAAAAAACTAAAACTCTATATTGTAATGGATAATTTAATCTACTATATATTAAAGGAAAAACATTGGAATTCAAATTTGCGGATTTGTCATCACCAAATTCACTCTGATCATTTTTATAATTAAATTAATGAAAAATCATTAATTACACATCCTAATAACCAAAAAACTAATATTCCTTAGTTTAATAAGTTTTGTTTTGTTTTTATTTCCAAACATAATTAATATATTTCCAAATAAAAATTTATATTATATTATTTATTGTGGACTATACAACCATATTTATTTATTTTTTATAAAACCATACTATTCATGTAACTATCAAAATTCATACAAAAATTTGAAAATCTCTTAGATGAAAACCAGTCTAAAATTATTATTATTTTATTAAATATCTCTTGGTGATCGTTTTAGAATGACATGACATATTTATAAAATTTAATTTGTTTATACTACTTCTGTAAGAATCATTTATGATTTTCCTACTAATATGTGAATGGTTTGAAATTTGTTTTGAATAATTTGAATTTTTTTTGATGAATAAATAAGTTATTTATAATTACTCTTTACATCATTTATGAAAATTTTTTGAGAGCATTATAATTATTTATTGTTGTTTATTTAAAAAAAAATAGAAATTAAAATATTTATTTATCATATACTAATGATTTTAAAATAAATCGAGATATTCAACAAAGTCAATAGATCTCTACAAAAAAATTTACAGTTATGGATATCACAAAAAAGAAAAACTATAATAAAATTTTTTTGTATTTTATTCAAGAATTCATTTAAATCTAAAAAATTTAAAATATTAAATTTCCCTAACATGAGTTGTGGTTGATTGAACGAATTTTTAGCTATTGAAATTCTTTTGATATCCAAACAAAAAGCAGTCTTTGCCAAATTTATAAATTTTTATCTGAAAAAAAAAAACTTTTCTTTTTTTGTTTTCTCTAAAAATGAAACAAAGCGAAAATTAAGCTTACAACTTCCTTCGCATTGCTTTCTCCTTCAACATCTTCGGAATCAATTTGAAAGCCATAGAGACTCTCTAATGATCGTCATGGACGCAGATAATGAAGCCACAGGATATGCAGAGAACATTGAACAAGTTACAGCAGAAGAATCGATCGGTGACGAAGTGGCGATTCATGAGGAAGAACGAATCAAAGATGATCATGGTGAATTGGTGAATGACATTGTATCCATTATCGAGTTTTTGGATAAGTTAAACGATTATCGAAGAACACAGCAGAAAGAATGTTTCAATCTCGTTAGGCGATTGAAGATTCTGATTCCATTTTTGGATGAGATCCGAAGTTTTGAATCTCCGTCGCCAGAACATTGCAAGCGTTTTCTGTATCGATTGAGGAAAGTGATTCTGGTTGCAAAGAAATTGTTAGAAACTTGCAACCATGGTAGCAAAATATTTCTGGTAAAAAAATCCAACAGTTTCTCCAGATATGAATGTATTCTCTCTTCGATGAATCATTTTAATTGTTTCAAATATTCATGTTACAGGCATTGGACAGCGAATCGTTAATGACTAGATTTCATTCGATTTATGAAAAACTGAATCGAGTTCTTGTGAAAACTCCTTTTGATGAACTGATGATTTCTGATGAAGTGAAAGCTGAGGTAAGTTTTCTTTATCAATATTTATAACAAATTTTGTTTATTACTTTCCTATATTAAATTTGTTTGTTTTGACGTTAAGTAGATTCATTCATTGTGTAAACAATTGAAAAAAGCAAAGAGAAGAACAGACACACAAGACATAGAGTTAGCAGTAGACACAATGGTTGTCTTCTCAAAAACCGATCCTCGGAATGCAGATAATGCAATAATCGAAAGGCTTGCGAAAAAGCTTGAGTTACAAACAATGGAGGATTTGAAGATAGAAACCATAGCCATAAAGAAACTAATCCAACGAAAAGTAGGACTGAACATAGAGACTAAACAACATATCATTGAGCTTCTTAACAAGTTTAAGAAACTTCAAGGTGTTGAAGCTACTGACATTGTCAATGAACCTGTAACCAGTAAATCATTGGCTAAATCGACACCTCTAATATTACCGGATGAGTTTTTGTGTCCTATCACACTGGAAATAATGCTGGATCCGGTTATCATAGCCACTGGACAGGTAAATTTCATGGTTTAAACTTACTTTTCATGGATTGAAACTAACATAACAATATGGTTTTATAGACATATGAGAAGGAGAGTATACAGAAGTGGTTTGATGCAGGGCATAATACTTGTCCAAAAACCAGACAGACGCTAGATCATCATTCTCTTGCGCCGAATTATGCATTGAAGAACATAATCTTGCAATGGTGTGAGAAGAACAATTTCAAGCTTCCAGAGAAAGAAATATTGTCTCAGTCAGAAAATGAGATTGAGGAACAGAAAGATGAAGTATCTTTGCTTGTGGAAGCATTATCGTCGAGCCAACTGGAAGAACAGAGAAAATCCGTGAAGCAAATGCGTTTGCTCGCCCGAGAAAATCCAGAGAATCGAGTTTTAATTGCAAATGCAGGAGGAATACCTTTACTAGTTCAACTCCTTTCTTACCCTGACTCTGGAATCCAAGAAAACGCAGTAACGACTTTGTTGAATCTATCTATCGATGAGATCAACAAGAAACTCATCTCAAATGAAGGACCAATTCCAAACATAATTGAAATTCTTCAACATGGAAACAAAGAGGCAAGAGAAAACTCTGCTGCAGCTTTGTTTAGTTTATCAATGCTTGATGAGAACAAAGTAATAATCGGATTATCAAATGGTATCCCACCATTAGTTGATTTACTGCAGAATGGAACATTAAGAGGCAAGAAAGATGCTCTCACTGCACTCTTTAACTTATCTCTTAGTTCAGCTAATAAAGGTAGAGCCATTGATGCTGGTATTGTTCAACCTTTGCTTCAAATTCTGAAAGATAGAACCTTAGGGATGATTGATGAAGCCCTTTCGATTCTCTTGCTTCTTGCATCGCATCCCGAGGGACGTCAAGCTATTGGACAACTCTCATTCATTGAAACTCTTGTGGAATTCATCAGAGAAGGCACTCCGAAGAACAAAGAGTGCGCAACCTCAGTACTACTTGAGCTCGGCTCTAATAACTCGTCTTTTATTCTCGCTGCGCTTCAGTTTGGAGTCTATGAACATCTTGTAGAAATAACCAAATCTGGAACAAACAGAGCTCAAAGAAAAGCAAATTCACTTATACAACTGATAAGCAAATCTGAACAGATTTAGAGAGATGTTCTGAACATTTTCATCTTCTACTGTAATTTCGGGTCTCTTCATCTTTATTGTGAATAGGTTTCGTTAATTGTTTCATTAATTCATTTGATCTTGTTGTATATGTGTACATGCTTTTGAGTTTAGACATATTCTATTTATTTTTGTATTAATTAATTTTATTCAATGTAATTTCTAACTATTTTGTAAAGGAAATAGAAGCAATTCTGCAAATTATCCAAGTAGAAGTAAACTCATATTATTGATAATTGAGTTCATTTCCATCCGCTATAAATTAAAATTATTTTCGTACTTTGTTTTTGGATTTTTCTTTAGGTAGATAAAGTAGGTTTTTTTTGTAAACTAAACAAATTTCATAAATTCTTTCAATTACACAAATTTCATTACCATTTATACGTTAAATCGTTATTAAAATTGGTTTTAATTCGAAATATTTGTTTTAACTTCCAAATCAACCCAAATGAAAAGCCGACTTGAGTCAAACCCGACTCACATATTTTCTATCATAAATATTTTTAAATCCTTCATCGCATGTTTCTTCCACTTCCATTTCAACTCCAATAGTTTCTTCCACTTCCATTTCAACTCTGATAATTTCTTCCACTACAACTTCTATTTCGAGTTCACTTCCAACTATAATCAGTACCTCCACTTCTAACTGTGACCTCGACATATATCCTCACCGTCTTTGCTTTAGTTAGAGCCATCGTTCTCTCTTTGAATCAAACCTTAAAATCAATTTTTGTTTCAAAATAATTTTTCAATACAATTTCAATTTTCCTCAATCGATTTGCAATATAGTGAAATGAGTCATTTTAATTTGTTTGGTCTTTGGTTAAATTCACTTATTATGACCTCGGTTTTATAGTGATTTAACGTGTAAACGGTAGCATGTAATAAAATTGGTGTAATTGGAAAAACTTATAAAATTTGTGTAATCTACGAAAGAAACACATTTTTATAGTTAAATAAAGATTTAAAAATACGGATAGAAATAGTTTTAGTTATATAAGTTCGTGTAATTCACACAACCATTGATAATTCCTCAAAGTTTGATTGTAATTTCTAAGAAAGTTTTTGATAAGCTATGGAAGCTCTGAGCCGGGATCAATAATTGAGATAACATTTTCGGCACAAAATTATTCCCAAATAACCTAGTTATAATAAATATTTTTTTTTCATTTTCTTTAAACGAAAAAATATTGTTACTCTTTCACCCTTAATGATTTGTAATTTTTACAATTCAACTCAATTATTCTTTTGAATAAAACTTTAATATTTTATCCGTATAAAATATATGGAGAAAGACGAATTAAAATTTCACAAGTAGCAGTGATTTGTTTCGAATGAAATCAATATTTTTTAATCTTTTTGTTTTATAATTTATTACATAAGAAAAAACTAAAATTTGACCAAAATTTATTAAACTTTGATATTTACAACAGTTAATTCATAAAACTGATACATACATATAACAATTATTAAATTACAGATATTCAAATGTTTCATCCAGATTTTTAAAATTAAATTAAAATAGATTTTGTCAAACCATAAAAAAAATTAATTTTGTGCTATAAAATTTGTTGTTTTCCAATCTCGTTTTCCAATATATATATATACACCATTTATTAATATTTTTAAAACTTGGTATACATAGAAAAAGATAAATGCTAAAATTGATAATCATATATTTTAGAATTGAAATTTGAATTAACGATCAAAAACTTTATTTGAATATTAAAAAATTAGTTTCAATATAAGAGAAAATCGACTCGTAAACAAAAATTTAGAAAAAAATATAAACCAAGTATTTAACGAGTTTGGAACAAAATGAATTTGTCAACTCAAATATAAAAAAATATTAAAAGCTTTGTATAAATATATAAAGAAAATTATATATGTTTATATATTCTGTTAGTGTTTTGGCTGATAGTTTTTTGGAGATTTTTTTTGAAAATTAGATTATTGTTTGTTAAAATAAAGTAAAAATGAAGAAAAACATTATTATAGATTATTAACCCAAAAAAGAATGTTCATATTGTTTCGTACAACAACTAATGATTTCAACGTGGATGCTAATTTGTTTAACTGGTTCAAACCTCGTAAAACTATATTTAAATTTGATATTTATGTTATAATTTATATAAATTTATAAATTACAATTATAATTAAAATAAATATTAGATTTATAAATTAACCATCAAAATATAAAATAAAAGATGTAAAAGTATGATGATATTGTAGATAATTTTCAAAAGTATTTTTTTACAAATGATATATTTTGGTACAATTTATAAAATAAAATAAATAAAAAATAAAAATAAAATTTATAAATTAGCCATCAAAATATAAAAATAAATACTAATATTCTAAAATAGCATTTTTAAAATTTTTTGTTCTAAATATATCATCCTAAATTTATAATTCCAAAAATAGTGCAACTATTTTATAAAATACTTATTTCACATAAATAAATTATAAATAAAAATAAAGTATTATGTTTCGGTTCTTTTTTTCAATTTAGTGTTTAAATTTTTCTTATTAAGAAGAAGTTTTAAGAAAATTTAATATTAATTGTGTGCTATTTTTAGAAATTTAAAATAGTGGTATTTTAATCAATTATCATAAAAGAAATAATGTAAAAGTAAGTAATTTTCATATAATTAGAATATTTTGGTTTAACTCATATACTTTGATACACGTAGTATATTTTTGCATAACTTGTATATTTTTGTACAACTACTATATCTTAAAAATAATTTTAAAATATGTTAATTAGTTTAAAATTATTTTATAAAAGTGTAATTTAAAATTTTATAAAACACATTTTTAAGAAAATTGAAGAAAAAAATATGTTTTAAATAAAAACAGTGTAACAAAAACATGTGTAAAACACGTAAAATAAAAAGAACAGGTGTTATAACTTTTTGCAAGTAGTTGTACTAGATCTTTTGGTTGTACTAATGTTAAAAAAGTTGTAATTTGAAAGTTAAAACTTGTAGTTAGTTATACCGTACTTTAAATTAAATTTCAATTGTTGTATTGGTGGGAACCTCCCAAGAAATGTAGTTCTGAATGCGGTTGAGATAGGACTTGCAAGATAATGAATCAAAATTCAATCTGTTCAAAGATTGTGGATTGAAGGGTCACACAGTAGCTGCGGAAAGACTAATGATTTATCTAAGATAGTAGATTAGATATTACATACTAAAAATACTAAATGTTGACCGAAGGATACTACACACCAACAATCAGATTAAAAAGATAATCACTCTCAAACTTAAAAAAAAAACTATTTTTATTTGAAAAGTTAAATGATCAAGTTTACAAGAGAAAACCCATATTTATACTGTTAGGAGGCGTAAATATGAGGAACCTACAATATTAAAATGGTTGAATTTAGAAGGAAAGACTTGACGAAAGACCTTGACTTCATTAACTGTTATTTTTGACTATGAATATAGACACTTCCCCCTCCCCCTTGATGACGCCAAATTTGGACCAAATTGAAGTGGACTCTTTTTGATTTTAAGCAACAAATTGGACTGGTTGTAATGTGATTCATTTGTCTCACTAAAAACCTTACACATTTGTATAAAAGAAAAAGAGTACAAATGGATCACATACCCATTTGTATGTTGTTTTGGACTTGTACTAAATTCAGAGTGCTTTTAGGCACTTCTGCATTCAAGCCCAAGTGAATTTGTTGTGCACTCTCCATGTTGAGTAGGTTGTTGATTGCCTCTTTTAGTTTCTTAGCCTTCGCTCGGGTTAATGGTCAAGTTGATAGTGCAAGAGCATGTTCATGTTCTATTGGTTCATTTCTAACCATGAGCTTTCCCTTTTGTGTGCTTTCCATGCTCACATCATCCCCATCCTCTTGAAAAAGTTTTGATCTCAAATCTGGTTCATCTGTAGTGAAAGGCATAAGATCAGAAATATTGAATCTTGAACTCACATTATACTTACTTTGAATATCAATTTTGTAGGCGTTGTTACTATTCTTCTGAACTATCTTGAAAGGTCAATCAATTCTGGGCATAAGTTTAGATTTCCTTTCAGCTGGAAATCTTTCTTTCCTCAAGTGAACCCACACGAGGTCTTCCACCTAAAATACCATTCCATGTCTTCCTCTGTTGGCTTTTCTTGCATATTTTTGGGTTTTGGCTTCAATATTCTTCTTTGCATTCTCATAGATCTGTTTAACAATCTCAGCTTTTCTCTTTCCATCAATACTAGCTCTTTCACTTAAAGGCAAAGGAGTTAGATCCAAAGGAGATAAATGATTGAAACTGTAAATAATTTGAAAATGAGAATACTTAGAAGCAGAATGTACATAATTCAATCCTCAAATACCATTCCATATCTTCCTTTGTTGGCTTTTTTTGCATATTTTTGGGTTTTGGCTTCAATATTCTTCCTTGCATTCTCATGGATCTATTTAACAATCTCAGCTTTTATTTTTCCATCAATACTATCTCTTTCACTTAAAAACAAAAGAGTTAGATCCAAAGGAGATAAAGGATTGAAAATGTAAATAATTTGAGAAGGAGAATACTTAGAAGCAGAATGTACAGAATGGTTATATGCAAATTCAGCAGGTGGTAAACATTTTTCCCATGTTCTAAGATTTTTTTTATTAATGCACGCAATAAAGTAGACAAGGTTCTATTAACTACGTCAGTTGGACCATCCATTTGTGGGTGACATGTTGTAAAGAATACCAACTTAGTTTCTAACCTATACCAAAGAGTTTTCCAAAAGTAACTCAAGAACTTAGTGACTCTATCAGAAACTATGGTCTTAGACATTCCATGCAAGCGAACTACCTTTTTAAAGAACAGATTGGCTATATACGATTCATCATCAGTCTTGTGACATACTATAAAATGAGCAATTTTAGAGAATCTATCAACTACAACAAAGATATAATCATTTCATGTATTAGTTCTAGGCAAACGAACCACAAAATCTATTGACATGTCAATCCATGGATATGTAGGAATGGGTAACAGAGTCTACAAACCATGGGGTTAAACATTAGACTTAGCCTATTTTCATGTGGCACACCATGCACAGATTCTTTCTACATCTCTCTTCATGTGTGGCCAATGAAAATGATCTTGCATTACTTTAAGAGCTTTGACAACTCTAAAATGCCCCATCAGTACTCCTCCATGAGCTTCCCTAACTAACAAGTCTCGAATAGAACAGTTAGGCACACATAATCTATTATCATAAAATAGGAATCATTCATACAGATAGTATTTTCCTGAAGCAAACTTTCTACTAGCAATGTATACGTCTTTAAATTTAGGATCAATTTCATATAGCTCTTTAAGTTGTTCAAAACCTAACAATTTAGTATCAAAAGTAGAGATTAAGGCATACCTCCGTGACAATGCATCTGTCACAACATTTTATTTACCTTTTTCTCACAAAAAAAACTTGTGTGCTTCTTGTTTTTGTTCTCACAGCCTTTTGATTTTGCATTTTTTGAACTTTCACCTATGGTTTCCTTTGAAGTTCCAACTATTTTCCTTTACTCCAACACAATCTGATCTTGGTACACCTCCTGTGGTGTTATAGGAACAAGTGTGATCTTCTTACCTTTGTGTTCAAACAAGTGTTGGTTGGTGTAACCATCATGAATAACCTTCCGATCAAACTACCATGGTCTTCCAAGCAGAATGTGGCCAACCTTGGTAAAACATCACAAAGAATCTCATCTTGGTACTTTCCAATGGTTATAGGTACTTTTACTTGGCTGCGTACCTTTATTTCGCCACACTCATTAAGCCATTGCAGCTTATATGGCTTTGGGTGCTTGAATACTTTCAAACCTAACTTGTTTACCATAGTTTCACTAGCCACATTAGTGCAGTTGCCTCCATCAATAATGATGCTGCAAACCTTTCCTTAGACGTGACATCTTGAGTGAAACAAGTTCTCTCTTTGCTCATGTTCTTTGGTTTTATTTTGTACACTTATGTTTCTTCTTGTTACCAATAATTCTCCTGTCATAGAAGGTTCAGGATGCTCTTCTGAAGAATCAGAAAAGAATTCTTCTTCCTCGGATTCTATTTCACCATTATCCAACAAAATCATGATGTTCTTGTTGGTGCATTCATTCGCATAGTCTTTTCCTTGGCATTTGAAACACTTCACATCTCTTGTTCTAATAGATGTAGTAGCTTCAGATTTGCCCTTGAAATCTTGAGTGGTTGTTGAAGGTTTGGAATCAACTTTAGCAATCTGCTTTCCTTCCTTTTTGTTGTTAGGCTTATTGTTAGTTGCTCCATAGGTTGGATTAGTATAACTTTTTCTTTCTGGCTGTTATTCCACCAGTATAGCCTTGTGCAACATTTATTCTAACTCCACATAATGTTCCAGCTCCATTCTATCTTGAATGTCATGGTTGATTCCTCCTAAAAATCTTGCCATAGTAGCTTCTATATGTGCTGAAATGTTTACCCTGATTATGATAGTTTCCAACTCCAGGTAATAGTCCTCAACATTTCGGCTTCCTTGATTGAGTCTCCTTAGCTTTTGGTGAAGTTCACGGTGGTAATGGCTGGGCACAAACCTTTTCCTTATTGTAGATTTCATCTCAACCCATGTTTCTACTGGATATTCACCATTATATCTTCTAGAAGTTACCAATTAATCCCACCAGCTGAGTGCATACTCATAGAACTCAGTAGCAGCTATGTGGACCTTGTTGAGCTCGGAATAGTGTTGACAATTAAACACCAGCTCGATCTTCTTCTCCCATTCCAGGTAAGTGTCTAGGTCATTTTTGCTATAGAATGATGGTATCTGAAGTTTAAGACCTCCTAAGATGTCATTAGAATGACCCTTTTCTTCTCTTACACGCCTAGGCCTCCTTTGGGTTCTCCTACTCTCTTCACTGCCACATCTATAGTAGGCTTCTGTTTTTTCATTTTGGCCATGTCTAAAGGGATTTCTAGTTCTCCTTGGACCTCCTTCTGGGTTACTATTGTTCTGATCATCATCAAGCCGCAAGTGAATGACTTCGAGCTCTATTTGTAATAGTTGCGGAAACACTACTGATTTACCTAAGATAATAGCTTAGATATTACACACTAAGACTACTAAATGTTGACAGAAGGATATTCCCCACCAATAATCAGATTAAGAAGATAATCACTCTCAAACTTAAGAAAAAGAAATTATTTTTATTTGAAAAGTTGAATGATCATGCTTACAAGAGAAAATCCATATTTATACTATTAGTAGGCGTCAATAGGAGGAGCCTACAACATTAAAATGGTTGAATTTACAAGTAAATATTTGACCAAAGATCTTGATTTTAGTAACTCATTTTTTACTATGAATGTAGACATTTCCCCCATCCCCCCTTTGATGACACCAATTTGGACCACATTGAAGTGGACTTTTTTATTTTTTAAGCAAAAAAATTAGACTGGTTGTAATGTGATTCATTTATCTCATTAAAAACCTTACCAAGAAAACCCAATGGAACAAAACTTGGATAAGATAAAAAGAGTACAAGTGGATCACATATCCATTTGTATGTTGTTTTGGTTTTATACTAAATTTGGAGTGCTTTAGGCACTTTTCCATTCAATGCCAAGTGAATTTGTTGTGCATTCTTTTTGTTAAGTAGGTTGTTGATTAGCTGTTTTAGTTTCTTAGCCTTGGCTCGTATTAATGGTTCAGCTCTTAATGCAACAACTTTTTCATATTCCACTGGTTCATTTCTAACAATGAGTTTTCTTTTTTTTTTTGTGATTTCCATGTTCGCATCATGTATTTATAATATTATTTAATTAAAATAGATTTGATATATTTTGGTATAGTTAAATATTTTATATTATGTAGTTGTTAATTTTACATAATATTGTGGTTAAAACTTTTAAAGTAACAATAAAAATATAAGGTAGTTGATGACATAATAATAGTTTGATGTAATCAACATTCAAAAATTATTTTTATTTGAATAATATATATGTATTTTATAACAATATGATTTATATTTAAATATTTATAATGTAAATTTCAGATTTTATATGTTACAATATTTTATATTAAGTATTTTTTTAGTACAACTTCATTTAAGTTATATTGAATTGTATCGAATTATATCGAATATGGGAGATCTCGTTGAATGTGATCGATCATGTTGGGTTCTGTTCCAACTATACTTGTCCACATTTAAACACATTATTGATATACATAGTTTTACATAGTTGTATTGAATGTTTTTTGTATAACTTTATTTCATTTGTACCTAAAATATGGGATTAGACAAATACAAACGATTTAATGATTTTTCATTGAACTCATATAATGATTTCATTGTCTAGATTAGACAATATAAACAATCCGGAATAATTGAACTCATTTAATGATTTTGCATTGATATATATATATATAATTGTGTGTTTCTCTTGGATCGTATTGTTGGTCCATTCTTATCCTTGAATAATAGCTCTAATAATCAAAATAAATGACTATGCCATATATTATTCATTGTACTCTATATAAATAAAAATTATTCAAATTTTATTCATTATTCAAAATAAATGGCTATGCCATATATTATTCATTATTCATTGAAAGAACTAAGAAAGCTTCAAATTTTATGTTTCAAACATTGTCATAAAACACAACTTTATCACAAAGCTTTGAGCATTATCTCAAAAGGCAGCACCTTTGAGCCATTACAACATGGCTTATGAACTTAGGGAGTCACAGAGTTGAGAGTTGACGTCGACAGATTCGAAAGCACACAAGAATTTTCTCTATGGAAAATAACAGTGATGACATATTTTCGTATCTTTGGTCTGAAAAATATTGTTATAGATCATGAACTAATGATAGTAGTTCCACTAACAAGCAGAGAAAAAACCAGTTGAAGGCGAAAAACTTGATCTGTCAAAGCCTCTAACACAGGGATTGCATGATCCCATTAAGCTAGAAAAACCTAAAAAGGCCATGAGATAGATTATAACAAGTGTTGGTGATGATCATGAGCTGAGAAAGTTCGAGGGCCCTTGATCTCACTGTCAACACCAAAAAACTGATGAGAATTTTTTTTTTTATCTCTAATACAACTTCTAATCCAAATCAGTCCAGATCAATCGAAGTATTAGTTCGGATATCGAATCTAAAAATAAAAGAAAATAACACACTGACAATGAATAAAACACCTAAATATATGCAATTCAATATGAGAGTTCTTGGTTGGTTTTCTATTTATCTAATTGCAAAGGAAATAGAACGACAAGTATAATTAAATGATAAACGCATATGGACGATGGACAAAGAATCGACTCGGGATGATAATATTCGGGATGATAATCCGGTAACTAACAATGCTACATGCTCAATTAAATTTATTCCTAAGACATAGAATATTTTCTAATAGACTAGTACACTCTCGTGACAATAACTCATTTACTAGTTTATTGATCAATCAAATCTTGTGAACCATAATCAATTGGCTATTAATCCTTAAATTCACGTCTATCTTAGTCTATTAATCACCTTAAACATCAATTCTCGTTGGCTAATATGTGAAATTATGATTAAACTTTACTTACGTATTTTGTCCAACATCTCTCGGACATAAAATATCATAAGTATAAGAACTGATTAGTTGTTTCAATCCTACCATTAAGCCATCTTAATCATGAGGAATTAAAATCTAATTATTCTAAACACCATTAATCAATTTCAAATTCTCTTAATCTATCTTACTCACCATTCATATGGGGAAGTACTCACTCATGGTGTTTACAAGAAGAAAAACAATTAAATATGCAAAGCAAAACATAAATAACAAATAAGGATAAGGAATTAATGACTAGAATTGATAAAAATCTCAAAAACCAGATATCTAAATTTGCAACAAGATATCAAATTAATCAAAAAACTTAGGTCGTTCGATGGCCAAAATAAGCTTAAATAGTCTAACAAAAGTAAACTAAGTCAATCCGGGACAATCTAAATAAAATCGTACAAAAATGAGAAAAAACTCGGACTAGGGAAGAGAACGGACTGGCCGATCAGCCAGCAGGCCAATCGCTGGCCGACCAGGTGGACACTGTGTGGGTGTCTAGGTGAAAGGTTTACTGTAACGTTTACTGGTGATGGCGATATGTAATATTGTTGTAGAAATTTCCAGCTTCACATGCTCTAGATTGAACTATGGAACTGAGCAAAGACCTTTGAATTGAGATTCCCCTGTCCTATCCTATTGATTTAGTCCAACCCTGGCCCTCTCTTGACATGCTACTATGATAGATGGAATAAGCAGTCACTATCATCTTAAGGGAAGCAAATTTGTAAACGGCTTTTCTCATTTAGTTTAGGCAAGTTTAGCCCGACCTTTCCGGAAGGAAGGATTTCGATCTTCGATCTCCGTTACCATTTGACACATAGATCATGGAACAAATAGTGTGCATAGGCCCAACCGCCATACTACACGTATAGACGTGAACCCCCCCCCCCCCCTCGTTATCATACGTGCGACTCTCACCGCCTATGGGCTGATCAATGGCCGAGCAGGGGGTCGCTTAGCTCGCCTGGGCAATCCGCCAGTGCCATTGGCATGTGAGCTGATCAGTTCAAAAATAGGGGTGGGCCAGCTTGCTTGGGCAATCGGCTAGTATCATCGGCTTGTGGGCTTATCAGTGCAAATAAAGGGGCTAGCCCGCTTGCCCGGGCCATCGGCCATTTTTCTTGGGCGGTCGGCCAGTTTTCCTGGGTGGCTGGCGAGTGGGCGATGATAATTCTTTATGGCCATTTCTTCTGTTTTTAACTGGGCATTCATCCATTTCCAAGCTCCAAGCCCTCCTTTTTAGTATTGTATTGATGCTAAACCACTTGAGAAACACATGCAAGAATGCAAAATGTATGTCTTAGATCCTAACATGTATGCTATATGAGAATGATTGTCAAATAGTGAGAAAACAAAATAAAATGCATATGAATGCAAGGAAAGTGGTGGTAAATACAATATAAAATAATGTAATGACTATGATTATAAACTTCTCCGGACTTGCCTTCTACTCTTCCTGTGGATAACAAGAAAAAACAAACTGAAGAAGAGGTTTGAAGGTAGATATCATAACCAAAAGTATGCAAAAATATCTAATTCTAAAATCCTTAACCAAAAGTATTATGATGCATGAATCAAACCTATTTCCTAGTAATCTATCACACATGCCACAATGTCAACCTCAAGTCACGTCCAATCAAATATCCTAACTCATTAATATTCAATTAAGAATATAGGTGAATCAAGATAAGTTCATTTGGCTTGGGAGAAATGGTTTTAAAGGTAAGATGAGGCGGTTCAATTAAGCACAAAAGTTCTTTCAAAAGGAATGGAACTTTCACAAACTGAAAATCAAGAACACTGATGCATATAATATATCATAGTTTTTAGGGTTTATTTCCATCAACTACACAAACTTATACGACTAAACCTATTTTCATCCGTACTTTCTGGGTCTTCTTTTAACTATATAAACTGTATTTTTCTTTCATAAATTACACAAACTTCATAAATTATTCTAATTGCAGAAATTTTATTAATGTATACACGTTAAATAGCTACTAAATCTTGTTTTAATTCAAAAATCTAGTTTTAACTTGGGTTTATTTTGAAATTAAAATTAGATTTTTGAAGTAGAACAAGGTTTAATAACAATTTAACGTGTAAACATTAACGAATTTCTGTAATTAGAATAATTTATGAAATTTATGTAGTTTACGGAAGAAAAACATAGTTTACGTAACTTCTGAAAGACCCAAAAATTACGGGTGGAAATAGGTTTATTCGCGTAAATTCATGTAGTTGATGGAATCAAACCCTAGTTTTAAATGGTTTTTAAACACGGTGCACTACAAGAAAACAGTCATTTTGCCATTCCAATTTGTGACCACATTTGTGATCACAAAATTTGCGACTCGGATGCCACGTTTTTGCAACCAATTTGCAACTAAAAAAACGAAGTCGCATATTGGTCGTATTTTTGGGACTAAAATCCGTAGTCGCATGTTGATCGCAATATGCAATCAAACAGCGACCAATTTACGACCAAGGTCCGTAGTCGCTATTCAGTCGCAAATTAGCGACCAAATAGTGACTGCATGTGGTAGACCCATATTGTGGTCGTAATTTGGTCGCAAAATTTGCAATCAAAATGCAACCACTGTGGGAGTGACACTTCAGTCACAAAGTGGTGGCTAAACGACAATATGAAAAATGTGCGTGGTAGGTGTACCTACAAATAAACGACCACACTACTGTGGTCACAAAATAATCACAAAGTAGTGGCAAAATCTTATATATATATATATATATATGCCCCCACGTCTCTTTTCTCATTTATAAAATCAAAAGTAATAAAAACACTTCAAACATATGGGGAATTATAATAATTTGAGAGATTGGATGTACAAAAAGATTGATAATCAAACAGGAAATATATTGACTGAATTTGCATAAGGCATGGAGCAGTTCATGAGTTTTGCAAGTAGTCAGTCAATAGCTCAAAGTAGTGTAGGTAAAAATGATAAATTTCTTCCGGAACGTGAAATTTGGAATCATTTGTATAGTCAAGGATTTATGCCAAATTATTATATTTGGTATAAACATGAAAAAGAACTGAATGTTAAATTAGACACGAGTAGTCGTTGTGATGATGCCCATAGAAATTAGGGACGTACATGGGGTACTAGTGAAGAAACAGTAGTTACATTCGGTAATAGATATGTTGAAGTGGTGACTGATGCATTTCACGAAACTACGATTGATGAGTACTATAATCATCACGAGGAAGGCTTTAATAATGTAGAAGAACCTAATTCATAAACACAAAAATTTACAACATGTTAGAAGCTGCCAAAAATCTATTGTATGATGGTTGTAATGAAGGGCACTCACAATTATCTTTACCTGCTCGGTTCATGAACATTAAATCTGATTTTATTCTTGTTGAAAAATGCATTGACTCCTGGGTTGAGCTGTTTACTGTCTGAGGAGAATCAAACAACGGGTTCACATTACGAAACCAAAAAACTGATGCGAAATTGGTCACAAAAGAGCCACCAGTTTACGACTACATGTCACAAATTTCATACGTGGTCGCAAATTGCGACCATAATGTTTGTTACAAATTTTTCACATTTAAAATTTATAATTTGCGACCATAATGTTTGTTACAAATTTTTCACATTTAAAATTTATAATTTTAATTTTAGGTATGTACAAATCATTATAAGTCTAAAAATATAAATAAAACCATAAATATATTATATTAAATTTATGTTTTATAATGAATAGTATAAGGTTAAGGAAATGTGTTAACTGTTTTAGTTAAATGATATATAAATTTGGTAAATGAGTTAATTATTGTTGTTTACTTAGTAATTATAATTTATACAACTCATAATGATGTATTTAATCTTATATAAACCATAATTTTAAAAAATTCTTATAATTTAGGATTTAGGATATTATTTGTGACTAATTTGGCACCACATTCCGACAATATGACAAAACGTATATATGTGGTTGCAAATTAGTCGTTATTTTGTGATCAATTTGCGACCACACCGTATTTCTTATACGTGATCGCAATATGGTCACATTTTTGTGTCTATTTTGTGATCACGAGGTATATTTCACGAGTGGTCACAAATTGGTCACAAAAAGTTTGACCAACTTGCGACCACATCTATAATTAAATGGTAATCACAAATTGGTTCCAATTTTGCGACCAATTTGCAAGCACCATTAAATTTTGGAGGGAGATGAAAGTTTCCAAAAACTTTGAACTCTCTCCATTTATTATGTGATAGCAAGCTGGTCGCAAATTTGCGACCAATTTACGACCACCAGTTATTTTAGAGAGAATTTGAAACTTTTCGCGAATTTCAACTCTTCCCAAATTAATACGTGGTCGCAAATATTACCTATATATACGTGACATTCTTTCCCTCATTTCACAATTCCAAAACTTTCCAAACACTTTCAAACACTTTTCCAAACCCTTCCCAAACTTCTCAAATTTCCTAATGGCGAGTAACGGTAGATCAATGAGAGGCCATGGAAGACGATAAATCCTATCGTCTTTTGGCCGTAACTCATCAGCCTCCTCGAACCCGTCACCGCCGCTTATAGAACGCTATCCCATCTTCCTCTCCAATACACCTTCACCCCGCACTCGATGCTTGAAACCAAACCATCTTATCGGTTTCAAGAATCCGAGGAACCTGAGAAGGAAGAGGTTCCGCCTTTCAAAACGGAAACAGGGGAACAAACTATCATACTGGATAGTTTGTTACAAACCCCGAGGCGAGACTAGTACTTGACTTTACTGTACCCAGTGCCGACACCAAACACCATGTGGTTAGTAATTTTTTTTATCAATTATTATTTTTTTAATTTATAATATTAAATATAAAAATATATTATAAAAATTTAGTTAAAAATAATTAAATGTAATTTTAAATTAAATATTTATAACTATTTATTTTAAAATAGTTATATTTAATATATTTAATTATTAGGTTTGACCAGAACAAAGGGGTTATAACCCGTCAAATTTCAAAAAATTTGAAAAAAAATTTGACGGCCCCTACTATAGTTGGACGGTCGTGCTAACTGAACGAAAAGAAAAAAAATATTCATCTGTGGTCGTAAATTGGTCATAAAATGTGTGACTAATTTGTGATCATAGTTTACATACAAAGTGTGATCGCAAATTGGTCACAATTTTTGTGTGACCAATTCGCGACCACATAGAAAATTATATTGTGCTCGCAAATTGGTCACAAATATTTGTGAGCATTTTGCGACCACAATGTTTACTAAAAAACCGTTGTCGCTAATTGGTCAAAAACATTTGTAACCAATTTGTGATCACAACATTTTCTAAAACACCCGTGGTCGCAAATTGGTCACAGTTTTTTGTGAGCAATATGCGACCACTTTTATAATTATTTTATTTTTGTTTTTTTATCATTTTAAATTTTGTGACTAATTTGCGACAACAATTTTTGTAACCAAAGCGTGGTCGAAAATTGGTCGCAAATTTTGTAACTCCTTATGAGTGGCAAATTTGTCATAAAATATATGACCACGTTGTGGTCGCTAATTGGTCGCAAAATATATTATTACCATGATCGCAAAATAGTCGCAAATTTGTGACCAATATGTGACCACAATAATTTGCGACGAAAGATTTGCAACCATGGCATGTGGTCGCAAATAAGCGATTTGCTTGTGACCACTTTATGACCACTTGTGTGGTCGCAAATCGGTTATTTTCTTGTAGTGGAATATGTTATATTATCGAATTTTTTTAGTGTTTTTGGAGTCTTTTAGAGTCTTTGCATGAGTTTGGATGTTTTGGAATAACCGACACCTTTTACAGTCAAAGTGAACGAAGAGGAAATCTAAGACGTAAGCAGCAGAATTTCACTTAGGATTTTACACAGGTGTCATCTACACCATTTCTGGTGTCATCGACACCATATCTGGTGTTGTTAGACACCATATCTTTGAATATTGCATCTTTGGACCAAATTTATCGAAAAACTTCATTCTGCCCTAATTCGTGTTTTAGACTTAAAATATGTCTCTTTTAGTTATCGGGCCGGGGTTAATTAGGTTTTATTCAATAGATACTCATAGAGAGGTTATTTGATGCGAACCTCCCAAGGAATGCACTTCTGGATGCGGTTGAGATAGGCTTTACAACCAAATGAATCAAAATTCAATATGTTCAAAGATTGTGAATTGAAGGGTCACATAGTAGTTGCGGAAATACTAGTGATTTACCTAAGATAATAGCTTATATATTACACACTAAGGCTACTAAATGTTGATTGAAGAATATTACACACCAACAATCATATTAAGAAGAGAATCACTCTCAAACTTAAGAAAAGAAGTTGTTTTTATTTGAAAAGTTGAATGATCAAGTTTACAACTGAAAACCCCTATATATACTGTAAGGAGGCGTAATATGAGGAGCCTACAACATTAAATTGGTTATGATTACAAGGGAACACTTGACCAAAGACCTTGAACAAACACCTTGACTTCATTAACTATTATTTTGATTATGAATGTAGACACTCCCCCCCCCCCCCTTGATGACGCCAATTTGGACCATTTTTAAGTGAACTCCTTTTGAGTTTAAGCAACAAATTGGCCTGGTTGTAATGTGATTCATTTGCCTCATTAAAAACCTTACCAAGAAAACCTAATGGGAGAAAGCTTGGATAAGGGTACAAATGGATCACATATCCATTTGTAAGTTATCTTGAGCTTGTACTAAAATCAGAGTGCTTTTAGGCACTTCTTCATTCAAGCTCAAGTGAATTTGTTATGCATTCTCCTTGTTGAGCATGCTACTGAGTTTCTTGGCCTTGGCTCTGGTTAATGGTCCAACTAGTACTGCAAGAGCTTCTTCATGTTCCACTGGTTCATTCCTAGCCATGAACTTCTCCTTTTGTGTGCTTTCAATACTCGTATCGTCCCGCTCCTCTTGAAAAGGATTTGACCTCAAATATGGTTCATCTACAATGAAAGGCACAAGATCAGAAACATTGAAGCTTGAACTCACATTATCTTACCTTGAAGATCAATTTGGTAGGTGTTTTTGTTGATCTTCTGAACTATCTTCAAAGTTCCATCTATTTTGGGCATAAGTTTGGATTTCCTTTCAGCTGGAAATCTTTCTTTCCTCAAGTGAACCCACACGAGGTCTCCCACCTCAAATACCATTTTATGTCTTCCTTTGTTGGCCTTTCTTGCATATTGTTGGGTTCTGCCCTCAATATTCTTCCTTGCATTCTCATGGATCAGTTTAACAATCTCAGCTTTTCTTTTTTCCATCAGTACTAGCTCTTTCACTTAAAGGCAAAGGGGTTAGATCCAAAGGAGATAAAGGATCGAAACCGTACACAATTTGAAAAGGAGAATACTTAGAAGCATAATGTACATAATGGTTATATGAAAATTCAGCATGTGGTAAACATTCTTCCCATGTTCTTAGATTTTGTTTGATTAATGCACGCAATAAAGTAGACAAGTTTTTATTAACTACTTCAGTTTTACCATTCGTTTGTGGGTGACATGTTGTAGAGAATACCAACTTAGTTCCTAACTTATACCAAAGATTTTTCCAAAAGTAACTCAAGAACTTAGTGTCTCTATCAGAAACTATGGTCCTAGGCATTCCATGCAAGCAAACTACCTCTTTAAAGAACAGATTGGCTATATGCAATGCATCATCAGTCTTGTGACATGCTATAAAATGAGCCATCTTAGAGAATCTATCAACCACAACAAAGATAGAATCCTTTCCTGTCTTAGTTCTAGGCAAACCAACCACAAAGTCCATTGATATGTCAATCCATGGATGAGTAGGAATGGGTAAAGGAGTGTACAAACCGTGGGGTTGAACCTTAGACTTAGCATGTTTGCATGTGGCACACCTTGCACAGATTCTTTCTACGTCTCTCTTCATGTGTGGCCAATGGAAATGATCTTGCATTACTTTAAGGGTTTTGGCAACTCCAAAATGCCCCATCAGTCCACCTCCATGAGCTTCCCTAACTAACAAGTCTCGAATAGAACAGTTAGGCACACATAATCTATTATCATAAAATAGGAATCCTTCATGATGGTAATATTTTCCTGAAGCAAACTTTCTGCTAGCAATGTATACATCTTTAAATTCAGGATCAGTTTCATATAGCTCTTTAAGTTGTTCAAAACCTAACAACTTAGCATCAAGAGTAGAGATTAAGGCATACCTCCGTGACAATGCATCTGCCACAACATTCTCTTTACCTTGTTTGTATTTAATGACATACGGAAATGTTTCTATGAACTCAACCCACCGTGCATGCCTTTTGTTCAGCTTCTGTTGGCCCTTTAAGTGCTTGAGTGACTCATGATCAGTGTGAATCACGAACTCCTTAGGCCACAAGTAGTGTTGCCAAGTTTGCAAAGCACGGACCAAGGCGTACAATTCTTTGTCGTAGGTTGGATAGTTGAGGGTGGCTCCTCCAAGCTTCTCACTGAAATAGGCTATAGGTTTCTTATCCTGCATCAAAACAGCTCCAATACCTATACCAGAAGCATCACATTCTATCTCAAAGGTTTTAAGAAAATCAGGTAAAGATAGAAGAGGTGCATGTGTAAGCTTTTCTTTCAAAGCTTGGAATGAGCTTTCTTGAGCTTGTCCCCATTTGAATCCTACGTCTTTCTTGATTACTTCCGTAAATGGGGCAGCAATAGTGCTAAAATCCTTGACAAAGCGTCTATAGAAGCCAGCTAGCCCATGGAAACTTCTCACTTCTCCTACTATTTTTGGACTTGGCCATTCCTTAATAGCTTTGACCTTCTCCTCATCAACCTTAATACCATCTGCACTTATAACAAAGCCTAGGAACACAATGTTATCTGTACAAAAAGTGCATTTCTTAAGATTGGCATATAGTTTTTCTTTTCTAAGAACACTTAGAACCGATGTCAAATTACTAGCATGCTCTTCTAGATTCTTGTTGTAGATTAAGATGTCATCAAAGTATACTACAATAAAGACTCATATGAATGCTCTAAGAACATGATTCATCAACCTCATGAAAGTACTAGGTGCATTTGTTAACCCAAATGGCATGACTAACCATTCATATAATCCATGCTTAGTTTTAAACGCAGTTTTCCATTCATCCCCTCCTTCATGCGTATTTGATGGTATCCACTCTTAAGATCTATATTAGAAAAGATTCTGAACCATATAATTCATCAAGCATGTCATCTAACCTAGGGATTGGATGGTGATACTTTACCGTAATGTTGTTCATTGCTTTACAATCAACACACATACGCCAGCTGCCATCTTTCTTTGGCACAAGTAGAACTGGCACAGCACAAGGACTCATGATCTCCCTGATGTAGCCCTTCTCCATTAGCTTATTAACTTGTCTTTGCAGCTCCTTAGTCTCAACGGGATTGGTTTTATAAGCTGGTCTATTTGGTAGTGAGGCTCCAGGTACAAAATCAATCTGATGTTCAATGCCTCTTATGGGTGGTAGCCCCTTTGGATTATCTTCTGGAAAGACATCTTCATAATCCTGCAAAATAGAAGTCACTTCACTCGGTAATACCGGTGCAAGGTTAGTTAAGCTCATGAGAGCTTCCTTATAGATAAACAAAAGAACATGTTATTGTGAGAAGAGAGCCTTCTTAACTCCACCAGTTCTCACAAAGAAACTTGAGCGCTTCTTGTTCTTGTTCTCACAGCCTCTGTCACTTTTGGTGCTTATGGTTTCCTTTGAAGTTCTAACTGTTTTCCTTTGCTCCAACACAAGCTGATCTTGGTACACCTCATGTGGTGTCATAGGAACAAGTGTGAACTTCTTACCTTTGTGTTCAAACGAGTGTTGGTTGGTGTAACTATCATGAATGACCTTTCGATCAAATTGCCATGGTCTTCCAAGCAGAATGTTGCCAGTCTCCACTGGTAAAACATCACAAAGGACCTCATCTTGGTACTTTCCAATGGTTATAGGTACTTTGACGCTGCTGCTTACCTTCAGTTCACCACACTCATTAAGCCATTGCAGCTTATAAGGCTTTGGGCGCTTGAACACTTCCAGACCTAACTTGTTTACCATAGTTTCACTAACCATATTAGTGCAGCTAGCTCCATCAATAATGATGCTGCAAACCTTTCCTTGGACGTGGCATCTTGAGTGAAACAGGTTCTCTCTTTGCTCATGTTCTTTGGTTTTTTTTTTACGCTTAGGGTTCTTCTTGTTATCAATAATTCTCTAGCCATAGGAGGTTCAAGATGTTCTTCTGAAAAATCATAAAAGAATTCTTCTTCCTCGGATTCTATTTCACCATTATCCAACAGAATCATGATCTTTTTGTTAGTGCATTCATTCGCATAGTGCATTCTTCCTTGGAATCTGAAACATTTCACATCTCTTGTTCTAATAGATGTAGTAGCTTAGGATTTTCCCTTGACATCTTGAATGGTTGTTGATGGTTTGGAATCAACTTTAGCAATCTGCTTTCCTTCCCTTTGGTAACTAGGCTTATTGTTAGCTGCTGCATAGCTAGATTTAGTATAACTTTTTCTTTTAAGTTGTTGTTCCAGCAGTATAGCTTTGTGTAACATTTCTTCTAGCTCCACATAATGTTCCAGCTCTATTCTATCTTGAATGTCACGGTTAAGTCCCCCTAAAAATCTTGCCATAGTAGCTTCTCTGTCTTCTGAAATGTCTACACTGATCATGAGGGTTTCCAGCTCCTGGTAATAGTTCTTAACACTTCGGCTTCCTTTATTGAGTCTCCTTAGCTTTTGGTGAAGTTCACAGTGGTAATAGCTGGGCACAAACCTTTTGCTCACTATAGATTTCATCTCAGCCCATGTTTCTACTGGATACTCACCATTACGTCTTCTGGATGTCACCAATTGATCCCACCAGCTGAGTGCATACTCATAAAACTCAGTAGCAGCTACGCGGACTTTGTTGAGCTCGGAATAGTATTGACAATCAAACACCAGTTCGATCTTCTTCTCCCATTCCAAGTAAGTATCTGGATCATTTTTGCCATAGAATGATGGTATCTTAAGTTTAAAACCTCCTCAAGTGTCATTAGGTTGACCTCTTTCTTCTCTTACATGCCTATGCCTCCTTTGGGTTCTCCTACTCCCTTCACTGCCACTGCTATAGTAGGCTTCTGTTTCTTCATTATGATTATGTCTAAAGGGATTCCTACTTCTCCTTGGTCATTATGACCACGCCAATTTGGACCATTTTTAAGTGAACTCCTTTTGAGTTTAAGCAACAAATTGGGCTGGTTGTAATGTGATTCATTTGCCTCATTAAAAACTTTACCAAGAAAACCCAATGGGAAAAAGCTTGGATAAGGGAAAAAGAGTACAAATGGATCACATACCCATTTGTATGCTGTCTTGAGCTTGTACTAATATCAGAGTGCTTTTAGGCACTTCTCCATTCAAGCTCAAGTGAATTTGTTGTGCATTCTCCTTGTTGAGCGTGTTGCTGACTGCCTATTTGAGTTTCTTGGCCTTGGCTCAGGTTAATGTTCCAGCTGGTAATGCAAGAGCTTCTTCATGTTCCATTGGTTCATTCCTACCCTTCTCCTTTTGTGTGATTTCCATGCTCATATCATTATTCTACGACCTTTGGGAAGACAATTCAGAGATTATGTTCGTTTGAAAGAAGAATACAAACCCTTTTGTATATTTTATTAACTTCTGGTATGCATTCTTTTTCATTCATGATGTTTGTTTCAATCTTCATGTCTAAGTAGTTTGTTTGCTAGGTTTAGGGATTTTCAAAAGTTAAAGATGAATTATTATATCAGATGAATTGTTAATAATCTCGTAGTTCTTCATCTAAATTGTTATAAATGCTAATTCTAGTTTGATAATATGGAATTATAAATTAGGTTAATCGATAGATACAAAAGTATTATCGATTTCCTAACTTATCTTAGATGAGCAAATTACTCAGGTGCAAAGAAATTTAGCTTAGTGATTTTGTGAACAATTGAACTTGAATTTTAATACATGCCTAGATTGATTGGATTTGCAAAAAATGAAATTCTAAGGTTTAGACATAGCTAATCTGTACAACAAAAGTTGGTTGATTTGCAATTGTGTTTCGAGTTCGAGAACGGTTCTTCATTAAAATTCTAACAATTTTCTATATGTAATTCAGATTTACCCGAGAATTTCCCAAGGTATAACGTTTGTCTCATTGAATTAAATTTCATTTTCAACAAATTTTCTATTCGAGTTTTTTTATATAATTTATTTGTCATTCTATTTACTTGTTTAGATTAATTTTATTTTCAGAATTTGTCATGCAATATTAGATCTCTAAGGATATAATAACCTTTTATATTATTACTGCGATTATGTGCACTCGGACTGGGCAGGCGAACGGCCTGGACGATCGGCCGGCGGTCCGATTGCTGGCCGAGCAGGTAGGCATTGTGTGGGTGTCTAGGCGAGCGGCCAGCCTGATCGGCCTATGGACCGATCACTGGCCGACTAGGGGGTCGCGTAGCTCGCTTGGGAACTCGGCCATTGCCATTGGCATGCGAGCCAATCGGTGAAAATCTTGGGGTTGGCTAGCTCGCCTGGTCCATCGGCCAGTGTAATCGACATGCGGGCCGATCAATGCAAATCCAGGGGTTGGCCCGCTCGTCCGAGCGATCAGCCATTTCGCTTGGGTGGTCGGCCAGCTTGCCTAGGTGGTCTTCCAGTGGGCGCGATGGCAATTCTTTATGGCCATTTCTTCCATTTTCAACTGAGCATTAATCCATTTCCAAGCTCCAATATCTCCTTTGTAGTATAGTACTGGTACAAAATCACTTGAGAAACACATGTAAGGACGAAAAATATACGTCTTAGACCCTAACATGCATGCTATATTAGAATAATTTTCGAATAGTGAGCAAACGATCTAAAATGCATATGAATGCAAGGAAAATGGTGGTAAATTTCAAGGTGAAAAATTGTAAGAACCATGATTATCAACTCTCTCATACTTGCCTTTTACTTTTCCTCGAAGAAAACAAAAAAAAATTGTAGAAGAGATTTGAAAGCTAGACCTCCTAACCAAAAGTATGCACAAAGATATAATTCTAAAATTCTTAACCAAAAGTATTATGATGTATGAAACAAACTTACTTCCTAGTAAACTCTCACACATGTCACAATGTCAAGCTTAAGTCAGGTCCAATCAAATCCCCTAACTCCTTAACATTAAATTAAGAACATAGGTGAACCTTACAATGCATCAATCAAGATAAGTTCATTTGGGTTGGGAGAAATGATTTTAAAGATAAGATGAGGTTGTTCAATTAAGCACATGGTTTTCACAAAAAGAATGGAAATTTTACAAAATACTAAAAATCAAGAACAATTATGCATACAAGGCAATGCTTCTATCTACCCATGCCCTAGTACTTGAACTCTTATTTTAAATCCAAACCAGTCCCATCCTAAAAGACTTTTACCCTTTCAACGCATGATTTATCCTATACTCACACTTCTCTAACTTTGAACCTCTCTTTTAGTCACTTGGGAAAATAATCAAATTAGGACACATGACAATTACTCTTGATTATTCTAGCTCTTTTTATTTTTTCTTCTCCTCTACTTTTTCATGAATAATCTAGGGATTTTCCTTTCTTAAACATTTAGAGGAATTTAACTTCAACACTTAGAGCTAACTTTTCCAAATTTCTAAACCGATTCTCATGCCACTTTCTTATGCACATTCTCTAGATATTTCCTTTTTGGGTTCCTCTCGTTCCTTTTCCGTCATTTTCTTTTCATTTCATAACCTGAACAATCTAAACTACCAAACTCAATTCCCTTCCTATGCTAAGCTTGTGAGTTAGAATATACATGAAAGTCCTAGCCTTGTCGTTCTTAAAAATCAACATGTTTTTGCAATCAACATGTTTTGTAAAGTAAACATTTAAGAAAAATACCTCACAAAGTATTCACACACAAGAGTAATGTTGGCTTCAAGGAAAGGTTTGGTTTAGAGAGTGGTGTAACGATCCCAAAAAGGGGGATTCAACCATTTGGGTTAGCAAAGGGTGGTAAAGGATGAAAAAAAACCCGATTGTTTATATTGGTAACGATGAATAAGTTATAGGAAAGATGCAAAAAAGAGAATTTCAAGTCTCATTCAAGTTCAAGTTCATGGAGCTAGATTCAAATCAAACACATTTCAAAACAATAGAATGATCTACCAAGTTGGTTGTGGTACAATACAAAATTTTCAAATTTTGAAATGGTGTATGCATCATAATACTCTTAGAAAGGAGTGCAATCCTAGAGATAAGTGCAACTTTACAAGGTAGTCTAATCATTGGTATTTCTGCAAATGCAAATGAAATCCTATATACTTCTACATTTAATCCTAAACACATGAAATACAAATGCAAATAAATAGTTTTTTTTAATTTTCTGATTTTTTTTGTTTTTCTAATACATAAGTGTATGTTCAATGCAAATGATGCAAATGACACTGTTAGTGTCCTCTCTCCTGGAATTAACTCTCACCGTCTCGGTGATAAAATAAATACGAGGATGAAAAGAGATGCAAATGCGAGTGATTGATACTTCTTTATTGGCGGGAATAGGTCACAAAAAATAGAGTGCACATCTTGGGTTTGAATCGCCTAGGTGGATCGGCCAGGACACTCTGGTATCTTCATGTACATCAGGATCAAGGGAAGTTAAAACAAAGAGCTTTGAAGAGTATTTTCATGGGCTATCCACAATGAACAAAAGTATAGTAGATTTGTTTGTTTTATTTCATGAAGATCAAGCATAAAAGGATTTGAAAATCAAGAAAGAACAACTTTCTAGGGTAATCAGGAGGTGCAACAAGTAGAATACACAACATAGAGATTGTTAGTGATACAAATTGAAAAGAAAGACAATATGATACAAGGGATTGGAAATGAATCCATTGGAAATATTGTATTGCACACATAATCACGCAACTTGACGAAGATTCTTTCTTTCTCATGCCACGCCCAAAAAATTCTTGTAATACAGGTTCTTGCACAATCTCAACCTGTGTAATGAAGGTAGATGTGTCATCGATGCATGCTCTTACAAAATCTCAGTTTGTGTCTCTGAAGTAGGTTCTGTCACTAATGCAGGTTCATTCTGTGACACACTAACTCCTTAAGTTTTTACTTATATATTTTCTTGTGATCCAGTCTGATTATATGTAATTGAATCATCATATCCAATAGTATCTCCCACAAATAACCTCGTTTGACCATAATTGAAGGACTCACCTACTTGTGTATCTTTGATCTCCAAATAAGGGAATCATTTTTCAAGAAAATAGACATCTTGAGATACAAAGATCTCACGTGTATCGAAATCAAATAAAGTACATCCCTTCTCAGCATAAGGGTATCCCAAAAATGCACATTTACGACTTCTACCCGCAAATTTATCTTCTTGTCATTTGTGATTATGAACATATGTCAAGCATCCAAAAACCTAAATCTCACGATACTCAAAAGCCTTTCCAAAGATAATTTCATATGTACTTTTTCCTTTGTGTAACTCAGATGGCGTGCGATTGATGAGATACACAGCGCTTAAAGCACAATGACCCCAAAATTCTATCGGAAGATTTTCTTGAAACATCAATGCATGTGCTACATTAAGTATATGTCTATGTTTTCTTTCAACTCTGTTGTTCTGTTGAAGAGTACCCACGCAAGAAGTCTGATGAATCACACTTATTGTACGAAAATAATCTGTCATTTGTATGAATTCACTACCATTATCACTCTTCACTATCTTCACCTCTTTGTCAAATTGTCTTCGGATAAGAGCAAAGAAATCTACAGTAGTCTTTTGAACTTACATTTTATCTGTAAGAAGAAATATCCACACAGCTATCGAATAATCATCAATAATAGTGATAAAATAATAAGTTCCACATAAAATTTGTGTTCGATATGGCTCCCATAGATCACAATAAATCAACTCAAAATACTCTTTGATTTTATCAATACTCAACGGAAATTCATTGTGATATTGTTTTGCTCAAAAACAAATGTCACAACCAGAAACACCAACACTTTATGATCCACTCCTATTAGTGTCCTATCAACCTTCTCAGAAACATATCCCATCCTTTTGTGCTAAAGTTCTAAAGAATCCAACTTACTTACTTTCGTCACAGTTAAAATCTTTTTAATTCATTGAAGAAATATAATCATTCTTTCCTTTTGTCCACTCTAATCGGAATCTGTAAAATAAAATCATGTAAAAGACACATTGGCTTAAAAAACAACACAATGCAATCCATCTCATCAAACACCTATGACACTGAGATAAGATTGCACTTAAGTTCCTCGACAAAAAGAACATGTGTCAAAGTCAATTTCTCTATTAAGATTATGCTCCCTTCTCTATCAGCAATCACAGCATTCCTATTAGGCAGGCCCACAAGACACGGTGAGACTTGATGCACATCAAACATACCATTCAACGTACCAGTCATATGATACGATGCACAACTGTGTATTATCCATTCATCTGTATAAATGTTATCATTCACACGATTAGATTTCTCTAATATTAATTCAAAAAACCGTATAAGCTTCTTCCATTGATCCATTTTCAGCCTAGTCACAACTTGTGGATCAATTTGTGACGTGTCGGTGTGTGATACATTTTTTGCATGTGCAACTAAATGTTTTCTAGAACTGCAAAAATCGTGTGACACACTTTTCGCATGTGCAACTACATGTTTTCCATAACTACATAAAACCCAACCATTATCTATAAATTCATGTTCAACACCCCTAAAGTGTCTATATTTCTCTAACCACCAATCTGGATATCCAAAAATCTGATAGCATGATTTAACATCATGACCATGTTTGGAACAATAAGAACATACCAAACTTCGATTGTTATATATCATATTTGACTAAATTATTAAATAAAACGAATAAATCAATAAAACATGTTTCGTCACGTCACACACGAACGAATCAAACGAACAAAGCAACTTTGAAATATAACATATCTTCTCTCTTTGCACACAAACGAAAGAATGCGTCTCACAAATCTTATCAAATCAACAATTGAATCCCAATCCAACCCAACTCCGATACCATACCATGAAAGAATCAAAAAGTTCAGGAAATTCTCTATTAATTCGGATTACGGTTTTAGAAAGAATTACTAAACTATTTATACAATAATAATCAAAACCCTATAAAACTTTATTAATAAACACAATAAACCCAATATATATATATACATCTCTTTTTATTTATAACTCATCCTTTTTCTTAACAATCAAAAACAGAGTGAGAGACGCGAGTTTTTGAGAGAAAGACTGTTCTGGTTTTTGTTATCTTCTTGTAGCTCTTATTTTATATATTTTTACTCATCTCTGATAAATACATCATCAATATTGTGAATTTGGTCCCTAACGTAGACTCTATCACATCGATAGGTTGAATTGTGCTAACACCTCCCTGTGTTATTTCGTTTGTGCTCTTTTTCATTTTTTCTTTTTCTCTGTTATACAAACAATCGAGAGTGATACAAAGAGGTGCGAGCATAGCGGAAAATTGTTCAGTTCTGCGGCATTGTTTTTCTACAACAATGGTAATGTACAAAAAGAGATATTAAAAGAAAATAATTTTACAATTGTATAAAATAAAATTTTTTAAGTTTTTTCTAGTAAAATTTGGGTGAATGACAAAAAACAATATTCAAATTAGTAAAAAAAATAAAATTAGGTACTGTGCATTTAATCGAAAACCGATTACACTCTTATCTTTAAACAGTTGTACACTGATTTATAACTGACACTCTTTCGCATAAGTGTATAAAAGAAAATAATTGGACAATTATATAAAATAAAAAATTTCAAATGTATTATTAATCATTTAAATTTTCAAAATAATACAAATTTAATAATAAAATAATTAAAATTCTTTTTTAGTAAAAAATTTAAATTTTAAATTAAAAAATTTAACTCAAATATTATATTTTAATTTTTATATAGTTTATTTAAAGTAAATAATTATTTTTTATATAATAATTTGTGTTATTTAAATTTTTTATTTTTCTTATGATATATTTAAAAAATAAACTTAAAAATATTATTTTAAAATATTATTTAAATTAATTTGATTATTTATGTCATAAAATGTATTTACTTTTCTTTATTGATAAGCTGTGGAAGATTTTTACACTCTGGAGAAGAAACATGGAAGTTGCTACGGCAAAAGAGGGAAGCCATTGGTACCGACGTGGAAGAAATTTAAAAGATGAAGACTTTGTTTCTCGCAGACGATTTGTCGTTAAAATCTGTTCTAGCATAAATAAATTAAACGCATGTTATGTTGTTATTTATGCATTTTTAGATTCAATATTTATTGTAAGACTAAATGTGTTTGAAAATGCAAAAGTTTGGAAATGCAAAAGTTATTGATACAATTACGTTAAGTACATCAAACTAATTCAATATGTATATTATTAGAAAATCTTGTAGATGTATTTATAGGTCTCATCTAAAACGGTCTTTAATAAGTTCAAGATGCACCTTGACTTGTTAAACTAGTTTCATACGTTCACAAGATTACAACCTAATGTTGGAACACCTCAAAAAAAACTTTTTAATCCCTTATCCCTAATATATTATTTGATAAATATTTGAAAAAAATAATATTATTCTAACGTATTATTGATAGAAATGACATGATGATGTGTCATCACCACAATGATTTTAAAATAAATATATAAATGGGTTTAAATTAATAGAATAATTATAATATATTCTATTGTTATTAATTTGGTTAGAAAATCAATAAATTTTATTAAATTAACCAAAAATATTATTAAATTCATAAAAAAAGAATTATTTTATTTTCTTAATTTACATATACAAAAATTAGTATTAAAAATAATTTGAAATAAAAGTTAAAATTATATAAATATCTAATTTTTATTAATAAATAATATTATATAATTTATGAATATATTTTTCCATTCATTGCGTAGATATAAATCTAATTTTTTTATTACAAAAAACTCCAAAACCATATAATTAAAAGTTCTCTGCCTTTCGTGTTAAGCAACTACAATGTTCATGCGCAGGTATAATAAGTAATTCTCTCTCTTCTCTGCAGGCGATTTTTTCGTCATTCTGTTGTGTCTTCGTCGACGGTTTCCTACCGTCGGCAAAATTTTTTCTCTTCTTCACTGCAAGAGTTTTGGTCGTCGGTCGGACCGACGGTTTCTTATCCCGTTACAGTTTCTTCCCCCTCTTTTCTCACGAAAACCGTATTTAAGGATACGATTTTCTCATTCCTCTACACACCATTTTCCTCCTTCAAACAACATGTCTGATTTTCTTGCACGCAAACTCCAGGATATTGATTTGGGAATCAATGAACCCTCTATTTCTCTTCCACCGGATCTATGCATTCAAGCGGCTACAGAAACCCGATACTCGTTGATCGGGAAGCCCGTTAACCCAAAAAAACAAAACCTCCGTGCCATGATGACCACGCTTCCTCGTCTGTGGAGCGCCGGAGAGACCGTTACTGCCCGTATTATCGCCGGGAATAGGGCTCAATTCCTCTTCCAAACAGAAGAGGCTCTGCTCTCGGTACTCCGCAGGGGACCATGGTCCTTTAACGAGCGCATGTGCGTTCTACAAAAATTCTCCCCGACGATCGCAGAAGACGATCTCAACTTAATCCCGTTCTGGGTCCAAATTTCCGGCATCCCCGTTCAATATTTAACTTATCCAATGGTGATGCACATTGGAAGCACCCTGGGCGACTTACTGGAATCGGATTTCAACTCCGAAAATGCACATCGTGTGGAGTTTGTGAGAGTAAGGGTTTTGATTAATATTACTTCCCCGCTTCAATTCAAACGAAAATTTCTGTTCAATGACGCCGAATCGATTCTCAAATTTCGGTATGAAAAACTGAGGAGTTTCTGCCCAAAATGCGGTATGGTGTCTCACGACTCAATTGACTGCCCAATCGTTAACTCCGTCGTCACTACATCCGCCATAACTCGCGGATCTGAGGAAGACAGTGACGATCAAGCACCGCCGGGGTTCCCAAAACCCACTCCACCGCGTTTATCGAACACGCCTCTTGGCTCAGAGGCGGAGACGTCATCCAATTCCCCACCGGAAAAGCACTCCCGATCTGCTGAATCACCGACAAACTTCTCCGTCTTTCCCGTAAAGAGGTTGAAACCGAACCAAGATCATCACACCGGTTCAACAGGTCAGCGTGCCTTTAGTTTAGGAAGTGGAATTATTCTTGGTTTAATTTCGGTTAGATCAAACCAAAGTGCTTTCTTGATAACCAAATTATTTATAGGCGGTTTAATTCTTTTAAAATATATGCATAAAACCGAAAATTTTCATCTTGGTTTAATTATAATTTCTTCTTTATGGAGTTTGAAAAACATATGGATTAATACTCAATTATGGAAAAACACATATCCCTCATATATTTATCCTAATTGGGTCCATAAAAATAGTTATCATGATTTTTTCACATTATTCCCCATATCTAGGGAATCTACTTTTAATAGCATAGTCCTAAGTGCTTTAGGTGACGGTTTGGTGGGCCATAATCCACCGATTTCAAGATGAATATCGCGTTTTGGAACTGCCGGGGTTTGGGAGGGTCTCTGGTAGTTCGACGCCTCAAGGGAATAAAAAAGGTTTATTCCCCGGACATACTCTTCCTCGTGGAAACGAAGAATAAAAATGATGTGGTTCATGATGTCGCTAGTATCCTACAGTATGACTCTGTTTTATGTATCCCCCCTAAAGGAACTGGTGGTGGTTTGGCTTTATTGTGGAATAAGTCTATCTCTGTAAACATTGTCAGTTCAGACGATCGTCTTATTGACTGTAAAGTTGATAATAAAGGATTTAATTTCTACTTGTCATGTGTATATGGACATCCAATCCGTACTTTTCGATCAAATCTTTGGGAAAGATTACAGAGGATATCTACTATACAGATAAGTCCATGGTTAATGTGCGGAGATTTTAACGAAATACTCCATGCACATGATAAAATCGGAGGCCCAACTAGGCAACCATGGAGCCTTTATGATTTTCAGCAAATGATATCAGTATGCCAGATGTCAGATTTACAGTTTAAGGGAAACAATATGACTTGGGCTGGTATGCGAAATAAGCAGTTGATCCAGTGTTGGTTGGATAGAGCTTTGGCAAATTATGAATGGAAAGCTTCATATCCGGCATCAGTCATAGAATATTTGGATATGATTGATTCCGATCATCGACCAGGAATCATAAAGATTAGAAAATATACGGATTCAGGGAAACGACTCTTTCGTTATGATCCCCGGTGGATCAAGGGTGATGGTTATAACCATATTGTTGATGACAGTTGGAATGACATGATACAACAAGGCACTGCTACCTCTTTCGCTTCACGACTTAAAAATTGTCGGAAGAAAATTTCAGCTTGGAGAAAGTTCAATTTTATAAATTCGAACACTCGGATAACGAACCTCAGTACTGCTATTGATACAGAGAGACTTCAGACCGATTGTGATCCAAGAAAATTGACTTTGTTAAAAGAACAGCTCCTACAGGCCTATACAGATGAAGAATTTTACTGGAAAATGAACAGTAGGAATCAATGGCTCAGACACGGGGACAGAAATACAAAATTCTTTCATGCACTGACAAGGAATCGTCGATCAAGAAATTCAATTATTTCGATCAAAAACGATGATGGTAACGATGTTTTTGGAAACAACAATATTGCTCAACTGGCGTTGAAATATTTCTCCAATTTATTTCAGACGACTAACCCTCAGAACATAGAGTCGGTAACAAGTAATGTTGAATCGGTGGTATCTCAGGAGATGAATACGGATCTAACACGACCTGTTTCATTAGAAGAAATTCGGGAAGTTGTTTTCTCAATCGGGCAAAATAAGGCACCCGGTCCTGATGGATTCTCAGGATTTTTCTACCAGCATCATTGGAATTTGGTAGGTCCAGCTATCCTGGAGGAAGTCAACAGATTTTTCGAGACAGGTCATATGGTTCAGGAATTCAATCATACACATATTTGCCTCATCCCAAAGTCAGACTGCCCAATGACAATACAAGACTTTCGGCCAATATCCCTCTGCAATGTCTTCTATAAAATTATTTCGAAGGTTTTGGTTCTGCGGCTAAAGAGGATCCTACATAACTTAGTATCTGAGAATCAGGCTGCTTTTATTCCGGGTAGATTCATTACGGATAATGTCCTTATCGCTCACGAAGCCTATCATTCATTGAAAGTTCAACAGTCATCTGCAAAATCCTATATGGCTGTCAAAACTTATATGAGTAAGGCCTATGACCGGATAGAATGGGATTTTTTAGAAGCAGTTTTACGTAAAAAAGGATTCTCTCCACGATGGATACATTGGGTCATGAACTGTGTTTCCTCAACCTCCTTTTCAGTACTCGTAAATGGGAGCCCGTATGGGTTTTTCAGACCAACTCGTGGATTGAGACAGGGGGATCCGCTATCACCATATCTGTTTATTCTCTGTTCTGATGTTTTGAGCTCGATGCTTCGACAAGCGGAAACAAATCGAGACATCCATCCTCTAAAAATACATCACAAAAGCCCGACAATTTCACACCTACTATTTGCGGATGATTCATTATTTTTTATCAGAGCTGATTCGACCAACGCTATGCATCTGAAATCAATCTTGGCAAAGTACGGCGAAGCTTCGGGACAGATGATTAATTTTGAAAAATCTTCTATCACGTTTGGGAACAAGGTGTTTCAGCATACAAGACAATCTCTTCAACATTTGTTAGGCATTTTTAATATTGGAGGTGGTGGTAAATACCTCGGACTCCCAGAACAGTTTCAACGCAATCGTCGACACCTGTTTAAGTATATCACTGATAAAGTAAAATCTCGAGTATCTGGATGGGAAACAAAGTTTTTATCACCGGCAGGAAAGGAAATTCTGATTAAAGCTGTTGGTTTTGCAATGCCTGTGTATTCGATGAATGTGTTTAGACTACCCAAAGATATCTGTCATTCATTGGATAAAATCTTAACACGCTTCTGGTGGGGATCGTCTGACATAAAGCGTAAAACTTGTTGGGTATCTTGGAAGAAAATGGCGACACCTAAAACTAATGGAGGTTTGGGTTTTCGCGATTTTGAAAATTTCAATCAAGCTTTACTAGCTAATCAGTGTTGGAAGATCTTACAAAGACCGAATTGTCTATTATCGAAAATCCTCAAGAGTAGGTACTACCACAACGGGGAACTTCTTTTGGCAGGACATGGCGTTAGACCTTCTTTGGGTTGGCAATCAATTTTACATGGTCGAAATCTTTTACAATCAGGTTTGCAAAAGCTTATTGGAAATGGATCAAATACCGAAATCGGGGATGACAATTGGTTACATGTATCGCCTTCAAGACCACCTGGACTTTTACCGTATACAAATCCAAGGCTCAAGGTAGAAGTTCTGCTAAACAAAGAAACAAATCAATGGGATGAAGAATCTATAAACGACCTCATTGACAAAAAAGACCATCATCTTATCTACAAAATTTTTACTCCGCCTGTACAAACCATAGATGCATGGATTTGGCGTTATACTAATAATGGGATATATTCTGTCAAGTCTGGGTATCGTTATGCGGTGGACTGCACACAACCGGGCAATACCAATCAACTACCCCTAGCAACACATCAAGACTTGGCAAAATCATTATGGTCTCTCCAAATACCACCAAAATTTAAACATTTTCTGTGGCGCATCTTATCGAAGAGTTTACCTTTGAAATCCCGTTTACATCGTCGAAAGATTTCTTCTGATGATGTTTGCCACCGATGTTGTTCTGCGGCTGAAACGGAAATACATGCGTTATTCTTATGCCCATATGCCGAGATGGTCTGGAGAAAATCAGGTCTATTAACGTCTACAATTTGTAGTAATACGTCGGATATCTATGACAATATCCGTTACTTAATCGCAAGCTATAACAACCACCAACAAGCATCACCAAATAAATTCCTACCTTTCTATATTCTTTGGCGAATTTGGAAGTCAAGGAATGATGTACTATTTAATCAGAGGAATGTTTCATCAGACGTGCTCATACATCAAAGCTACGAAGATGCTAAGGAATGGACTACTCAACAATTATCAATGTTAAGTGAACAACACATGGATAATGCTCAATCATATATACGGCCAACTTGTCCGAATGTTCCATGGAAAACACCACCAAATGGTTGGGTGAAATGTAACTACGATGCTTCCCACAGAGATGGCGCGGTGCATTCGGGTCTCGGTTGGATTATTAGAAATGAAAAAGGGTTTTTTCAATATGCTGGGAGAGGGAAATATCAGGGTAGGACGACAATTATTGAAGCCGAATTATCTGCACTCATTTGGGCAATGCAATCAATATGGTCTTTGGGTTTTCAATACATCATTTTTGAAGGTGATAATCTTACTCTCAACAACCTTGTCAACGGTATCGGATGTAACATGCATATCCTACACTATCTTCAAACCATACGTTATTGGGTACAAATGTTCAAAGGAGTTTCTTTTAACCATCAACGTCGTACATCAAATAAAGCGGCGGACTTCTTGGCCTCGTCATGTCTTTCTTCTTCTGTGGATTGGAACATTTATCAATATTGTCCCAGATTTCTAATTCCCTTTGTATACAATGATACCAGTTATTAATAATATTCAGTTGGCAAAAAAAAAAAGCAACTACAATGTTCAATACACCTATTTGTATTCAATAGATCATGACTAACCCTAACCAAAATTTTCTTTTGGGAATACACAAATCTCCATTCAAACATAAGATTTTCTTATTATTCTTAAGAATAAGTAAACTTCTCAAACCTTTTTTATTATGTTTCTCCAGCTCAAAACTCTAACTTTTTACTTTAGCTTCATGTCACCAAACGCCTATATACGCTTTTTTGTACCAATTCTTATACTAGTTCTCCATTGATACAAAATCACTTCAAACACCTCTTGAGTTGCAAAACTCACTAACAACTACACTTTCATGTTTGAATTCGAGTAATTTCAGATGAATGATCTATTATAATGTGATTTTTGATATCGTGTGAATAAAAACAAAACATGTGAACATTAAATAAGACATTCCTAATATATTAATTGAGAATCATTTTCAGAAAACAACCTTATCCTAACGTATTAATTACAAAAATACCATAATTAAATATCATCACCAGAATAAATTTTAAATAAAGATAGAAATGCATTTAAGTTACTAGAATAATTACAATATATCACTATGTTAATTTGCTTTGAGAATCAATATATTTTATCTAACCAAAAATAAGCAAAATGGGCCTTAAGTTTACTTGGATGTTCGATCTAGATCCAATTATTGAAACAGTGCAAAACCATACATGAATTTAAATAAAATTCAAATTATATACCTAAAGTTTCATTATCGAACAAATTTATATATGAACCATAACGGAAGTTAGGTTTTTTTTAACGGATGTTGATGTGATTGCTTTGTGGCATATGACTTCGTTTTGATTATAAAGAAAACAATGTCATTTTCTTTATAACTGAAATCAATTCTTGACGGAAACCGATGTCGTTTTCTTCTTTGTTATATCACAGTTTGCGATTTCTTCTTAACCTACGCGACTGGATCTACGACGATTTCTTCTAGAAGATTTCATGAATACATTGAGGAGTACGCTATTCTTGGTGTGTATATTGACGAATAGGCAAGTTTATTGGATTTCGTGAAGTGAATCAAAGGCAATCGTGAAGGAAACTGTTGATGAAACTCCCAAATCGCAAAGTCCAAACTACTGATTGAAAAGTTGCAAAGATGAGGTAATTTCTTGCTGATTAGATTAGAATTTTTTTGCCCATACCAAGTTTTGCAATAATTGGCCATATAATTGAGTTTACGATTAAATAGGGGTAATTATAAACTGTTGCACACCAAGTGTTTAACAGAATATCCAAGACAAAATTTTGAAGCGGTTTTGTTGTTTTATGCAGTGAGGATGGAACGTTCCAAATCTATTACAATGGAAAGTTTGTAATTTCAGAGGGAAATAAGTTTAGCTATGTTGGAGAAGAGGTTCACACACTTACTTACAAGCTGAAAACCATGTTTGAAAATTTATTAGAATCCTCAAGCATCTCTTTTTATGGGCAAAGAATATGATACAAACTTCCATACTAGAACTTTACGGAACTAAAGCTGATAACTCATGGCAATGCAAATTTTTAGAGAATGTGTGAAGCAATATTGTGGACAAGAGCAGCTGATGTCTTTATGGAAAAAAAAGATGATGGTGATGTCCCTATTTCTGATGAGAATGGTGACAGAGTCGAATTTGAAGATGGTGAAAGAGATGGGAAAGATGATGAAATACATGGGAAAGATGATGAAAGACATGTGGAAGATGATGAAAGATTTGAAGAAAAAGCTCGCATTGAGGAAAATGTTGATGGATTTTTGGATGAAGAAGAGCATGATAATGCTTTGGATAGTGGAAGACGACATGTTTCCATTCTTCTAGTTAATGGCATTAACTTTTGGAGAAGTTCTGAGGAAAGTAGGATACAACCACCACCAAGAGAATCATCTCATGGACCGAAAAAGAAACAAAAAGGAATGAAAGGAAAGAATGAGTCCACGAAGAAGAAGAAGAAAACCGTGGAAGAACCTTTAGAAAGAGTGATTAGACTTACACAGAAAGGTCACACAGTTCATTGTGGGAGATGTGGTGTGAACGGACATAATAGTAGAAGTTGTCCTAACTATTGCTGTCCGGTAAATCGACCAAGGAGGCAGTCTACGAGTGATTTTGTCCACGGAGAGAATCCAACTCAAAGTTAGTCATCTCAAAATTCACATTTCGATTGAAGGTAATTACTTGATTATCGTTTTCAGTTTTGTTGGATTATTAGTGTTCTAAAAGAATGTTTTTTTCCTGCTATTTCAATGTTATGAAGCTTCGGAATTCGATGGTACAAATTTTTTTGTTTTTTGTCTAACAAAGTCAATTCTACATGGTACTTGAGTTATGTATTTTGGTGTCTTTAGTAGTATGATTGAACTTCTTTCTATTTTGTGTACCATCTTTATGAATGATGGTGTCACTCCAATGAACTTGTTTCAGTTATGTTTATTATGAAAAGGCAATCTGTTTTCGGTTTCAATTTCAATTTCAATTTCATTGATTTTCCTCTGTTTGGGTTTTTTCCCGATTTTCGATTTTAACTTCAGATTTCGACTTCCGATTTTGATTTCGGATTTCCACTTTTGATTTCGAATTTCGAACAGGTCGATGATGATTTCTAGTTTTGATTTCGAATAGGTCGAACAGGTCGAAAAGGTGGATGAACATGTCGATGTTATTTTCCGATTTCGGCGAGAGATTGAAGCAACCAATGGAAAACGACACTAAAATATTTCTCATTAGTCTAAACGATGTCATTTTGTCTAATAACAGAAACGGCGCCGTTTTAAGCAGTTGTACGACATTGGCGATTATGGTTCATTTAAGTCAATGCCACATCATATGCCACAAAGCAGCCATATCGGCATCCGTAAATGGATCCCGTTACGGTTCATGTAAAAATTTGCACAATAATGAAACTTGGAGTATGAAATTTGAATTTTATTTAAATTCATAGATGGTTTTGCACTGCTCCAACAATTAGGTTTAGACCGAAAATTCGAGTAAATTTCGGTTATGAAATGATCCATTTTCCCTAAAAATAACTATTAATTTCAAAACAATCGTCTTTGTGTCATTTATTATACATACAAAAATTTATAAATAGTTACAGAAAAATAAATAAGTCAATCACATTCGAAAAAATAATATTTAAAATTCTATTATATCAAATTTTTATGTTTAGTAATTGTTTTTCTCCTATCATTTTGTTTGAGCAATTAAAAAAATCTTAAATCATACATATAAAAATAGATTTATGTAGTTATCATAAGTTATAAATTCAAATTTTTAAAACATGGGTATTTATTATTTAAAAAAAATTATCATTTTTAATAGTTTTACGGATGAAATGTATTTTGCATAAAAATTATCAATAGTTCAAATAAAATAAAAACGATCATTACATTGAATATAATAATTAATATTTTTGTAGATATAATTAATTTAAAATCTCAAAGAATAATGTAATACAAAAAATTATATTATATTTTATAACTAAAACATATTGTATTTATTTTATTTTATTCAACGGATTGCGCAGATATAAATCTAGTTTATGGTTATCAGATATGAGTAAGTTAAGATTCTTAATATATGTAAACATTTTTACTTTAGGCGCATGAAGGCAAGGAGGAATCCTGGGGCATTGTTTTGACATTGAGGCACAGTCATTCAAAATGCGGTATGATGAACCGAGCAAGAGGCTGAGGAGTAGAGAAACAGATTGAATTACAACCTTGCATTGCTGATTTCATGGTGTTCATATCTAACAATCATCATCCTTTGTTTTTATGCTTTAAATCCTTGCACATACCATCAGAAATCTCTTTGTTGCTTTAGGCACTTTCATGTCTTACTCGGGACCAAGGCCTATGTTCTTCTTTACTGTTTAGTCTGGGCGATACGAACATGCTTCAATCTCCCGCGGTGGATCAGCCAAACCGCCCGAAAGCTATGATTGTCAGTAACACATCCTTGATATTGTATCAGCAATGCAACAAAATATGTAAAAAAAAATCGAACATTGCATTTCTTTACAATACATGAATCGATTACTTGACAAATCTCCAGAAAGTTATTAAAATCAATATGTAATCAAAAGCTCAGAGATGAAGCAAGGCAACAGTCTTATTCCTACAAGATAAATTAAGTTTTTGTGTCCTTCGGTTCCTGGAAACATGTCTCCATGAAGCTTCTTCCATTGATATATCGCAGACGGTGAAGAAACTTAAAACCTGTCCAAAGATCTTGAACATCTCAACTCCCATTACTGTGTTCTGGTCTGAGACATATGTGGCATTCCAATCCATTGGTGCGTCTGGGTGTACTGAAACCTCGGTCCATGTGAGGTACACAAGATCCAACTCCCATAGCTTTCTCACCGCTTTGTTTCTCCTCCCAATCTGTCCATCTCCTTCATCGCACCATGAAACTGAAAGCATGAACAAGCGATGGTTGCAGGATACGAGTTTAGGGTAGAACTCGTGAACTCGAGGAGGGATTGGAGATGTTTGGATGGTAATCCAGAAGCCTCTCTCTATGTCATACCCTGATAGCTTATCATTCTCGGAATAAGCGTAGAAGATTCCATTGCATATGATCCCGCAACAAACTACCCCGAAACCCGTCGGGAGTCTCTGTATTTCTGACCATGTATTTGTTGCTGAGTCATATATTTCTCCTGAATCCAGTGGCTCGTCAAATAATCCAATGCCTCCGATGGCAATGAGCACAAATTTGTTGGAGTTGTTTCGGTTTAGCCGAACATGCTTTTGTCTTGTTGTTAACCTGAGGGATTTAGTTCTGTTCTGATCAGCCGAGTTTCTGTGCTGGCATTTTATGGATACCCTGTGAGGGTCTTCATAAAGGTCTGATTCACCACCAGTTCTTGACTGGTGAAAGCGTCTATTATCTAGGCGGTTCTGCTGACTATGTATGGTTGATAATCCTGAAGTAACTTCAGAGGCACCAATGATTGGAAGCGATCTAGCGTGTCTCATAGACGCAATTTTACTCCAGGATTTGGTTAAAGGGCTGAACACCAAGATCCCTCTATGGGACTTGAAAGAGTTTCTCTCCATAGAACGACCACCAACTATATAAACCTCCTCATGGATACTCATCACAGAGTACATAAACCGCCCTTTAAGTACATCAGACTCAATCCTATGCCATTTGTCTTGTGATATATCATACCCGTGAATTTCACCAGAGGAGCAACCATCTTTAACAGCAGCAAACAGAAATAACCATGGGGTTTGAAAGGAGCCTTCCCGTCTCATCTGGAGGAACCGCTGAGTGGTAGCCATGTATCGCCATTTTTTGCAAACGAGGTGAGCATTCATGAGACTGGTAAAAGGAAGTCTGATCAAACACATTTCCAAAATATCATCGGGAAGGAAAATGTTCTTTCGGTTATCCTGGACCGAGTCTTCTAGCTCTAGATACTTTCTGCTATTCTTCTTCCAGAGTCTGTCTTTAACCCCATAAGAAAAACAATCTAACCTAGTTTCTTCGGTTCCACAAATGGTTATCAATCCCTTACTCTCCTCACTAGCACTAGACCATCTCTTGTTGCTTGGATCCACAAAATCCTCACCCATGTCAGCAACTTTGCAACCAACACTGATGCTTAGGCAATTCACCGCTCCTCTTCTTGCATCCTCTTCATCTTCCACATCAGTCTTATGGATCTTTTTCTTTAACTTCTGACCAACATTTTTCACGAGCCGCTTTGAGACAGATAAAACCTCCAAATCCTGCCGGATGGACTCCTCTCCCAGTGGTTTCTCGGAAATCATAATGCAACTTCACAGATCAAACACAACCATCGTGCGAAAAAGACGGGTTTTCCGCAGATTTTAGGCTAACGTTTCGATAATCCAGTTAGAGGAAAGCAACCTGCAAAGATCAAAATCACGAAAATCAAATGAATATCACCAAAGATCTATCACGTATAAATAATCAAAGCTTCTTCTTCTAGTTATATACAAACTCATCAGGCTTGCGTAGTAGATTATCAAAATCATCCACATTACAACGAGATCAATCTATTCTACTTCAATACATTGATTCGAGAACAAAACGAGTGTAAAGGCAAACCCTAGCTCCGTCAAGTAACTACATAACTAACTTCCGATATCAAGCTATGAGACCGGATATGTTCCTGAAATTTATCGTTTTCAATGAAATTCAGCATAGATCGAAGAAAGATTACAAGAAATTCACTTACATTAAGCAAACTCAGAAAATCTGAAACGAGGCTCATCAATATAGAGCTATTTACTGAAATCCAAAGCTTACCCAGAAGCCACGAACGGAAAGAACTGATGACAAATAAAAAACATAAGAATATAATGGAGACTTTGAAGACCTAAAAGGAACCAATTTATTTCCCTTTCCTTTGTCATAATACTTTTGAATCATCAGAAAGGAAGAAAAAATGTAGAAGAGGGAATTATTTGCCTTTTTCAAAAATAAGTAAAAGAAAACAGGAGACTTTTTGTTAAATGGTAAAGCCAATGTTTAAAAAGTGTTAGGCATTAAAGGTTCGATCGGTTGAAACGCAGCTGATGCAAAGACTTTACCTTAAAGGAACAGTGATTTAGGTTTAATCGTAATTAATAATGATTAATACAGTAAAATAACATTTTTAAAATTTTTTGTTATAAATCTAACATTGTAAAATTAAATTTTTAAAAAACCATAAATAAATATATAAAATATTTATTTATTTTAAATAAATTATACATAAATTTAAAATATTATATTTGAATTTATTTTTCTAATTTACAGTTTAATTTATTCTATTAAAATAAAATTTTAATATATTTTAATCTAATACTATTATTGAAAATTTAAATTAATGATACTATTTTAAAACAAAAAAATAAAAAATACTATTTTAGATAATTGCTAATTAATAATCTCTAATTACATTTATACTCTGCATGGGAAACAAATTCTTAAATTATGTAATATGATTTATTTAATAAATGTAAATTAAATATTTCTATAATTTAATTTTTATTTCAAATGATTTTTTAATATTTTAAATATTAAGTTTTGTATACGTAAATTAAATAAAGAAAGATAATTTCTTTTTCTGAAATTAATAGTAATTTTTAGTTACTTTAATAAAATATATTGATTATCTAATTAAATTAATAATAACGGTATATATCGTAATTATTTGAATAATTTAACCCATTTACTTATTTATTTGAAATTTATTGTGATGATTATCATGATATTTTTGTTAATAACACATTAGATTAGAGTTATTTTTTAAAAATGCTTCTCGATTAATATATTAAGGATATCTCTAATATATTTATTGCGAAACATTTTAACAAAAGCATCTTAAAACAATTTATTAGATCATTTTAAATCAAATATTAAATAAAATATAATTTACAAAATATCATTAGACAAATATTTAACAGTATATTATATATAAATTTTTAATATTTTGAGATGAAATATATTTTGAAAGGCGAACATAATATAAAATAACATATTATGGTACTTTACAAATTAGTCAAACAAAATATAAAATAAAAGTTTGTTTACGTTAATATTTATCACATCTACTATTTTCTAAATATTTAATAATATTTTCTATCGGAAATATACGTAATTTAAATTCATTTTTATAACCTATTCATTGTTTATTTTATTTGTATAATTATTATTAAAAAATTTTAAAAATATATTTTAAATAAAAAAGTATATAACTAAAATATTTATTACATAAAAAATAATTAATTTTAATATGTTAATATTTTTCTATATGCTGCATATACACGGCGTGGATCTAAATCTTCTTAGTTTGTTTATTTGAAGACGAGTGGCGTAAGTTAGTGGCTTATGTTATTTTATTAAAATATTTTTCAAATGATATATTAGCAATATATTAATTACGAAAATTTTTAACAAAAGATCTTATTTTCACGTATGATTTATAAATGTATGACATTCATAAGTCACATTATCAAATATTTTAAAATAGATATAATTTACTAAAATATTTACAAAAATAACATTAAACAAATATATTATATATAAATTTCTAATATTTCGATATAAATAATAATTTAAAAGACAAACACAATATAAGACAATAAATTATGGATTTTGAAAAATTAATCAAATAAAATGTAAAACAAAAGTTTAGTTTAATTTAATATTTATCATATTTATAATTTTTTATATATTTAATAATATCGTCTATCTAAAATACATATAATTTAAATTCATTTTTATAATCTTATTTTACTGTATATTTATTTGTATAATTAATATTCAAAATTTTAAAATATATTTTTAAAAAATTATGTATCTAAAATATTTATTAAATAAACAATTAATTGGAATGAGTTAATATTTGTCCATATCGGATCTAAATTTACTTGTTTGTTTATTTGAATACAGAAAAAAAATAGGCACGCCAATATATCTAGAGTTTGAGTGACAACAAAAATGTAGACAACCATTTGTTTAAAAATAAATGTAGACAACCATAGTGATGTTAAGCTATAACAATCAGCACAGTAAACTGGTGTTTATATGGGTGAGAATATACTCATTGTGGCCCATTATGATATAAAACTAGAATTAATGAAACAACGAAACCTTGCCTGAATGCAAGTGTTTTTCCCACATCGGAAGCAACGAGATGGGACACAGGTCTGTCTCATAGTATAAATTAAGACCAAGGTCGAACTGGAAAAAGTACTTACCTGGACGGGGTCGACTCGTGATCAAGAAGACGAGTGGCCTAAGTTAGTGACTTCCATTGCACATTAAAGGAAGGGTGCTTAGCTTAAGGTCTCCCCAAGTGGGAGAGTCTGCGTCATTATTTGTGGCAGTGGGGGCATGCGTTCGCGCGGCCCTTTCCATTTCTAATCAGTTCAATTTTGTTTTAAGTTAGTGGTCATTCAGACTGCGAAAATCCAACAACTTAGTAGTTTTTGATTAAAAGAGTATCATTGCTTGTCTATGAGTGGTGGTTCTGGAGACATTTGTAATAGCATTTAAAAATTGGTAACTTTTGACTTATTTTTAGGTGTGACCTAACCTCCTTCGACTTGGGATTTGCAGGTCTAATCTTCTTCTCCACTTACGTCAGGCTTTTCGTAACGTTGACAAGTTAACAACTCTAATAGTTTTTGTAATATCTTCTCGATTTTCTAGGAAAAAAATAAAGATGCGGTTTTTTAAATCGAAAGGGACATCTGGATTCTCGTCCCGTTCCACATAAGAAAAAGTCACACATGGTGTTCAGAACTGGTTTCAGTGTCATAGTCACAGGTCTTTTCAATCAAAACTTTCCTACGCTTTTCACGAGTTGGATTGGTCTAAAGATGTTGACTTTTCTATAATTTCCTGATTTTAGATTTTTATTCTCACTCGAAATTTGATTTCACCTCTAGGTTAAGAGATTAGATTATACACACTTCGTATAATTGAGTTAAATTTTGGGATGGGGGTAATGGAAGAGCTTTGATTAATAAGTATACAATCGTTTTTCACAAGAGCTTTTCTTGAACTTGATTCTTTGTTTGGTGAATACCAGAGTACCAGCTGTTTTATGTTTGGGACCATTTGTCTGAAAGGGAAGATAATTTCAGATGTGCAATTGTTAAACTATGGGGAATTGCTAAAAATGACCTAAAACTTGACTTCAAATGCAAGTTTGACAATTTACATTTTTTTTTTTGCAAAACTAACCTATGAGGGTGGAGAAATTACTGAACACTCCTTTGGTCTAAAAAATAATGTTGAAATGTCAATTACGTTTCAGTCCCTGCATGTTTTTTGTTATCAAAGCAGACTTCTCCGAGAAGTCTGCTTTGGTAGGAAAAACAGGTTATTCTGGCTGAAGCAGACTTCACGAAGTCTGCTTTAGTGAAAAAAACAGTTTATTCCGGTTGAAGCAGACTTCAGAAGTCTGCTTTGTAAATTTAAATTACCTAAATCAAATAAAAATTTTGAAATATTTAAAAAAATTAAAATTGTTATTAACATAGTTTATATACATATCAAAAGCACGTAAAAGTTATAATGAATTCAAAAATAAGTAGATTAGATTCGATCTAATGATATAAAATATTTGCTAGTTTTTGTTGTTATGTGTTGTGGGTTAATAGTTGATGTTTGTGTAGAGAATTCATGCTAGAATTTGAAATATCATGTGATAAATTTGAAAATTTAGATTTACAAATTTTTAAAAGAAATTGTTTGAGTTTTGCATTTACTTAACTATCTTCAACATATTCATCCAATTTTAACAAAACTTTTGCACATTTAGTGAATCTTATTATTTAGGGTTTAGGGTTACGCAGACTTCTCGAAATGTTGTCGTAGATTTAACAAAGCAGATTTCTCGAGAAAGTCTGCACAAACCGGAAATTAAATGTAACTAAACCGGTTTTTTTCAATTTAGAGTTTAGGGTAATGTAAAAATACGAAGCAGACTTCGAGAAGTCTGCTTCAGCCGGAATAAACTATTTTTTTCACTAAAGCAGACTTCTCGAGAAGTCTTCGAGATTTATTCCTATTAAAGCAGACTTCTCCGAGAAGTCTGCTTCAGCGGGAATAAACTTCGAAGACTTCGAGAAGTCTGCGCAAACCGGAAATTGACAGTTTTTAACCTAATCAAATTTAACTCTCCATATATAAAGAAGGTAACCCTAAAATTTTATCATAATTTCATTTCCAAAAAAAACATGGGAGCCTCCATCCTCCAAAAATGACTACAAGGTAAATTTTCTCTTCTTCTCGTTTTACCTCCCCTCTTTTCTTTTCTTCTTCTCTTCTCATGTTCTTTGTCATCTTGTTATTTTGTAGATCTGGAAAAAAATCATGAGATGTGAAAAAGGTAAGTTTTTTTTTGTTTATATGGTTTTGGGTTTGTGATTTTAGAATATTTTTATTGTTTAGATCTTTTGTTATTTTTATAACACTCTTTCTCGTCTTATAGTGTTGTAGATCTGGAAAAAGAAGTGAAAAGATCTAAAAACGTAAGCTTATTGCTTTTATTAGTTTTAAATTTTTCGTAGTTTTTGTGATTTTTGTTGTGTTTGTTATTTTCTTAAGTTTTTTCCTATATTCTTATCTCATTTCTCATCTTGTATTTTTGTAGATCTAAAAAAGGAAGTCACGAGATCTAAAGATGTAAGTTTGTTATTTTTACTAGTTGTTACGTTTTTCATTGTTTTGGAGATTTTGTTTTTTTTTCTTAATTTTTTCTTATATTCTTATCTTATTTTTCATTTTCTATTGTTGTAGATCTAGAAAAAAGATTTACAAAAACTAATTTTGTTGTTTTACTAGATTTTTAAAGTGATTTTTAATAGTTTTTAAAATTTTATATGGTTTTTTTAAGATTTTCAATAGATGTTTGAGATTTATGGTGGTTTTAGAGTTTTTTGTTGTGGTTTTTGAGTTTTCGTCTTACGTTTTGAATTTGACACTTATTTTTGAATTAATGGATTTTCGTGTTGCAGACTTCATTACAGGTTTGCAGATTTCAGTTGCAGACTTCAGTTGCAGACTTCAGTTGCGGAGTTCTTATATTCTTATCTTATTTCTCATTTTTTGTTGTTGTAGATCTGGAAAAAGATTCACAAAAAGTAATATTGTTGTTTTAGTTGCTTTTAAAGTGATTTTTAATGGTTTTTAAAATTTTAGATGGTTTTTTAAAGATTTTCAATAGATGTTTGAAATTCCCCTTGAAATTTATGGTGGTTTTATAGTTTTTGTGGATGTTTTTGAGTTTTTTTCTTACGTTTTGAATTTGACTTTGGTTTTTGAATCAATAGATTTTCGTGTTGCAGAATTCATTACAGGTTGCATACTTCAGTTGCAGATTTCACAACACGTTCTCATTACAAATGCAGACTTCCCTTGCAGACTTCATTAATAATTGCAGACTTCGTTTGTATTTTTGGTCATATTTTAAATGAATTTTTGTCAACTTTATTATACCTATCACTAGCTCCCATCACTCCACCTTATCAGTCAGTTTTCAATCAACTTTTTCAGAATTATAATAAACTATTAGTTGTATGTCAATCACCTTTCAATCAGCTCAAGTCAAATCATACTTATAAAATTACAAAATGACAACCATTAAAAACACAAATATTAGTATAAATTTTTATACATAGTTAAGGACTTAGTGCATATTTAAGATACTTAATGCATACTTCCTAATAACAAGAAAGAACAAGAACTGAAAGATATGTATAAACAATTCCATCAAAATACTAAGTTAACAGGATAGTGTTGGATGTTTTTGTAAAACAACATCGATAACATTGTGTCTTCAAATTAATTGAATTGATTGGTTACATGTTTCAGAAACTACACACTTATATCGGCAAACTTTGTTGTATAAATCTCGTAGACTTCTTTGCAGACTTCTCGGCAGGCTTCTTTGCAGACTTCTCAGCAGACTTTATACTTTGTCCTTACTCGTAACTTAATTTTTTGAGATACTCAACACTAAAACTGAATTTATTCATCTTTTACTTTACCTTAAAGAATGTAATCCTCAGCATTCGAGTAAACTTTATTCTCATCTTCATCAACAAAGTAATCATCATCCTCAATTACAAACATTTTTCCTCCTCGTATATTATCCACAGAAAAATTTCAAGTCTCTGTAATAGTCCACTCCCCACAAACAACAACGATTTGGACCATTATCTGCGGTAAAAAATTAATGAATTTGATTAGATCATTGTACATATACTAAATTTTCTCACTAAAGTAGACTACTCGGAGAAGTCTGCTTTGATCGGAATAAACTGTTTTTCTCACCAAAGCAGACTTCTCCGAGAAGTCTGCGACGTTTATTCCGATCAAAGCAGACTTCTCGCAGTCTGCGACGTTTATTCCTATCAAAGCATACTTCTCTGAGAAGTCTGTTTTGATCGGAATAAACGTCGTAGACTTCTCGGAGAAGTCGCTTTGATGAATAAAAATTGCTGACGAGAAAAACGTTTTTCTATCAGCAGACTTCTCATCTCTTTATTCGATCAAAGCGACTTCTTGGAGAAGTCGCTGATAGGAATAAAATATTTTTCGCAAAGACTTCTCGATCTGCGTTATTCCTATCAAAGCAGACTTCTCCGAGAAGTCTCGCTTTGATAGGAATAAACTTTTTTGGCGAGAAAAATTTTTATTCCTATCAAAGCAGACTTCTCCGAGAAGTCTGCTTTGATCGGAATAAACGTCGCAGACTTCTCCGAGAAGTCTGCTTTGATAGGAATAAAATGTTTTTCTCCCAACAACCACGATAATGATTGTTGTATGCATTTAAAAAGATGGCATTTTCGTAATATTTTTAAAAAATTTGTTCATAATGGTCTTTGTGTTGTTTTTGTTTTTTTTAAGTTAATGGCAAAGTTGTAAATAAAGTTATAGTTGAAGGATAAAATAGAGATAGAAAGATAGTTTTGCAAAAAAAAATTTTAATTGTCAAACTTGCAATTGAAGATAAATTTTAGGTCAATTTTGCAAATGCCCCTTAAACTATCTATACGAGCTGATTAAATTTGTGAATCTATTCGATTTTTGGCCAAGGGAAAAAAGCATATTCAAAAAGCCTGAATTAAGAACCTTGAATTGGTCAACCCTGTAGGGTTCATGAGTTATAGACTTGCACAAGAGTTAAAGTTTACATATAGCATTGATCGAGCCAATTTTTAACCCGGATGCAAAGTGCTACTTTGTTATTTGGTATATTGAATATGTAGTTTACCAAAATTGGTAATTTCTAATAAGAGATATGTATATATTGGGTTTATTAATATTAGATACATAGAATTTTATAGGGTTTTGATGATTCTTGTATAAATAGTTTAGTATATCATTGTAAAATCCTAATTAGAAATAATAGGGAATTTTAGAAATTTTCTGATTCTTTCCTAGTATTAGAGCCAGAAAGGCTTGAGATTTAATTGTTAATTTGATAAAAATTTTGAAACGCGGTGTTTCGTTTGTGTGTGATGGGACGAACATATTCTATTGATTTATTCGTTTGATTTGATAAATTTAATCAAATATGAAATATAACAATCGAGGTTTGGTATGTTTTTTGTTAGCACAAGATTTGTGCAATGCGTTTGAGTTTTATGTGGGAAAATTAAAATTGATGATGTGGCACAATCTCATTGGGAATGAGATAACAAGCTGTGCAAGGAAGAAAGGATATTTAAACAAGGCAAGTTCGTGGGACTGAATATTGCTGAATATTCATTTAGAAAAGAGGAAACCCTAGTGCAAGACACATATAAAAAGTGGTGTCATGAGGCAGCTAGGGTTGTCGCTCTGGAAAAGAAAGGAAGGCTCTGTGTGCAAGGTGTTGCACACGTTCTCTGGTGAATGAACAAAGAGTGTACACAACTGTTGTTGTGGGTGAGTTTTGGGTATATTAGGAATTGGTCAGTGACGAGTCAATGTGTGATGTCGTGTAATTCTGATTAAACAAGTTGTAAGAACTTTGTTTAAACGATTCCTAATATGCAATAAGATTGATTGCATAAGTTGTTGTGTGTTTAAGTGTTTCTCTATATTCTCGTCTTTACATTTTTAATTGTTCCAAATATAGCAATGATGATAATTCATGCTATCAGATATTTGGATATCCAGATTGGTGGTTAGAAAAATATAGGCACTTTAGAGGTGATGATCAAGAATTTGTAAATAATGGTCGGGTTTTATGCAGTTCTGGAAACATGTATTTGCACATGCGAAAAGTGTGTTACATACAGACACATCATAAATTGATCCAAAAATTGTGACTGGACTGAAAAAGGATTAGTGGAAGAAGCTTATACGATTACTTGAATTAAGATTAGAGAAAGCTAATTGTGTGAATGATAACATTTATACATATGAGTGGATAATAGATAGTGGTGCATCACACCATATGACTGGTACGTTGAATGGTATGTTTGATGTGCATCAAGTCTCACTATGTCTGGTGGGCTTACCTAATTGGAATGTTATGATTGCTGATAGAGAAGGGAGCATAGTCTTGACAGAGAAATTGACTTTGACACATGTTTTTTTTGTCGAGAAACTTAAGTGCAATCTAATCTCAATGTCACATGTGATTGATGAGATGAACTACATTGTGTTGTTTTCTAAGCCAATGTGTCTTTTACATGATTTTACTTTACATATTCCGATTGGAGTGGGCAAAAGAAAAGAAGGATTATATTTTTTTCAAAGAATTCAAAAGATTTTAACTGTGACGAAAGTAGGTAAGTTGGATTCTTTAAAACTTTGGCACAAAAAAATGGGGTATGCTTCTGAGAAGATTGATCATAAAAATGTGGGTGTTTATGGTTGTGACATTTGTTTTCGAGCCAAATAATGACGTAGTGAATTTTCGTTGAGTATTGACAAAAGCAAAAAGTGTTTTGAGTTAATTCATTGTGATTTATGGGGGCCATATCGAACACAAAGTTTATGTGGAGCTTATTACTTCCTCACTATTGTTGATGATTATTCGAGAGTTGTGTGGGCACTTCTTCTTACGGATCAAATGCAAGTGCGGAAGAGTATTGTGGATTTCTTTGCTCTTATTCGGAGATAATTTGACAAAGATGTGAAGATAGTGAGGAGCGATAATGCTAGTGAATTCATACAAATGACAGATCATTTTCGTACAATAGGTATGATTCATCAGACTTCTTGCATGGGAACTCTCAACAGAATGGCAGAGTTGAAAGAAAATCGGCATTTACTTAATGTGGCATGTGCATTGATGTTTCAAAAAAAAATCTTCCGATAGAATTTTGGGGTCATTGTGCTTTAACCGCTATGTATCTCATCAATCGCACGCCATCTGAATTATACAAAGGAAAAAGTCCATATGAAATTATCTTTGGAAAGGCTCCTGAGTATCGTGATATTCGAGTTTTTGGATGTTTGACATATGCTCATGACTAGAAACGACAAGGAGATAAACTTGCGAGTAGAAGCCGTAAATGTGTATTTTTGGGATACCCTTATGCGAAAAATGAATGGAATTTATTTGATTTGGACACATGTAAGATATTTGTATCTCGAGATGTCTCTTTTATTGAAGAAAGATTCCCTTATTTGCAGATAAAAGACACACAAGTAGGTGAGCCCTTCAAGTATGGTCAAACGAGATTATTTGTGGGAGATACTGTTGGATATGATGATTCGATGACATATAATTGGATGGGATCACAAGAAAATGTAGAAATACATACTCAATAAGTTAGTGTGTCACAAAGTGAACCTACATTAGTGACAAAAACTACCTAAAAGACACAAATTGATATTGTGCAAGAGCCTGCATCGATGACAAAACCTACCTCAGTGACACAAGTTGAGATTGTGCAAGAACATGTATTAAAAGAACCTTTGGAACGAGGCATAAGAAAGAAAGAACCTTCTGTCAAATTGCGTGATTATATGTGCAATACAACGTTTCCAATTCATTCATCTCGTATGAGTCAATGAACAAATAATATATATGGAGTTTAGAGGTTTGTGAATTGTGATAAGTTCTCTGCGTAACACATCATTTTTGTGCACCATAACTACATGAGTTGTACCGAGAACTTTTGCTGGGGCGATGAATGTCCTCAATGCAACTTCACAGATCAAACACAACCATCGTGCGAAAAACGACGGGTTTTCCGCAGATTTTAGGCTAGCGTTTCGATAATCCAGTTAAAGGAAAGCAACCTGCAAAGATCAAAAGCACGAAAATCAAATGAATATCACTAAAGATCTATCACGTACAAATATATAATCAAAGCTTCTTCTTCTAGTTATATACAAACTCATCAGGCTTGCGTAGTAGATGATCAAAATTATCCACATTACAACGAGATCAAACTATTCTACTTCAATACATTGATTCGAGAACAAAACGAGTGTAAAGGCAAACCCTAGCTCCGTCAAGTAACTACATAACTAACTTTCGATATCAAGCTATGAGACCACAAATGCTGCTGAAATTTATCGTTTTCAATGAAATTCAGCATAGATCGAAGAAAGATTACAAGAAATTCACTTACATTAAGCACACTCAGAAAATCTGAAACGAGTTTCATCAATATAATTTACCGAAATGCAAAGCTTCCCCAGAAGCCACGAACGGAAAGAATTGATGACAAATAAAAAACATAAGAATGTAATGGAGACTTTGAAGACCTAAAAGGAACCAATTTATTTCCCTTTCCTTTGTCATAATACTTTTGAATCATCAGAAAGGACGAAAAAATGTAGAAGAGGGAATTATGTGCCTTTTTCAGAAATAAATAAATAAAACAGGAGACTTTTTGTTAAATGGTAAAGCCAATGTTTAAAAAGTGTTAGGCATTAAAGGTTCGATCGGTTGAAACGCAGCTGATGCAAAGACTTTACCTTAAAGGAACAGTGATTTAGGTTTAATCGTAATTAATAATGATTAATACAGTAAAATAACATTTTTAAAATTTTTTGTTATAAATCTAACATTGTAAAATTAAATTTTTAAAAAACCATAAATAAATATATAAAATATTTATTTATTTTAAATAAATTATACATAAATTTAAAACATTATATTTGGATTTTTTTTTCTAATTTAAAGTTTAATTTTTCTATTAAAATGAAATTTTAATATATTTTAATTTTAAATTTGTGCTATTATTAAAAATTTAAATTAATGGTGCTATTTTTGAAATAAAAAATTAAAAAATGCTATTTAAAGAATTGCTCATTAATAATCCCTAACTACATTTATACCATGCGTGGAAAAAATATTCTTAAATTACTTAATATGATTTATTTAGTAAATATAAATTAAATATTTATATAATTTTTAACTTTTATTTAAAATAGTTTTTTAATATTTTAATATTAAATTTCATATATGTAAATTAAATAAATAAAGATAATTTCATTTTCCAAAGTTAATAGTAATTTTTAGTTACTTTAATAAAATATATTGATTTTAACTCATAGTAATTTTTAGTTACTTTAATTAATAGTAATGGCATATATCGTAATTATTTGAATAATTTAAACTCATTTATCTATTTATTTGAAATTTATTGTGATGATTATCATGATATTTTTGTTAATAACACGTTAGATTAGATTTATTTTTAATATATCAAGGATATCCCTAATATATTTATTACGAAACATTTTAAGGCATCTTAAGACAAATTATTAGATCATTTTAAATAAAATATAAAATAAAACATAATTTATTAGAGTATTTACGAAAATAGAATTACAAAAATATTTAACAGTATAAGATATATAATTTTTTTAATATTTTGGTATAAAAGATATTTTGAAAGGCGAACATAATATAAACAGCATATTATGGATTTTTAAAAATTAGTCAAACAAAATATAAAACAAAAGTTTGGTTTAATTTAATACTTATCACATCTATAATTTTTTACATATTTAATAATTTTTTCTATCTAAAATACACATTATTTAAATTCATTTATATAATTTGATTTTATTGTCTATTTATTTTTATAATTAAGATTCAAAATGTAAAAATATATTTAAAAAATTATGTATGTAAAATATTTATTAAATAAATAATTAATTATAATAAGTTAATATTTGTCCATATCGGATCTAAACTTACTTGTTTGTTTATTTGAATACAGACAAATATAGGCAGGCCAATATATCTAGACAACAAAAATGTAGACAACCATTTGTTTAAAAATAAATGTAAACTGTTTAAAAATAAACTATGATAGTATTTGTGCTATACACAGAATTTTTTTTAATATTTTAAACTTTTAATATTTAAATAATTTTTTTAATAAAATAAATAAGATTTGTTATATTTGTTTCTTGTGTTATTTATACCTGTAAATTTTTTTAATAAAAATCTATTGTTTCTACTTAAGATTTCAACTAACAGTAAATAATAAACAAATATTTCAATTTAAAAAAATAAACAGCAATAAATAATTGTTATACTATCAGAAAAATTTCATAAATAATATAGAAAGTACTGTATAAATAATTTAGTTGTTCATCACCAAAAATAAAGTCAAACATTTCAAAATAAATGCTATAAAATTTATATATAAAATAGTTATACTAAAATTAATTATTAATAATTCGAATTTAATATTAAAAATAAATAATATAATATAAAATTTTATTTGAAAATATATTAATTATGTTTGAAAACAAAAACAAATATAAACTCATTAATTTAAATTAAATAATATTAGTTATTTGATTATTAAGATGTATAATTAATGATTTTTCATTAATTTAATTTTAAGAAAATGATGAAAATGAATATGCTGATATCACCAAATTTGAATTCCAATTTTTCTTTGGTATATATAAGATAAAACGTAGACAACCGACGTTAAGCAATAACAATCAAAAATCAGCACAGTAAACTGGTATTTATATGGGTCAGAATATAATCATTGAGGCCCATTAAGATATAAAACTAGAATTAATGAAACAACGAAACCTTGCCTTAAAGATAATGAATGCAAGTGTTTCTCCCACATCGGAAGCAACTAGATGGGACACAGGTCTGTCTCATAGTGTGTCTCATAGTACAACGAAACCTTGCCTTGAAGATAATGAATGCAAGTGTTTCTCCCACATCGGAAGCAACGAGATGGGACACAGGTCTGTCTCATAGTATAAAAAAAGACCAAGGTCGGACCGGAAAAAGTACTTACCTGGACGGGGTCTACTCGTGATCAAGAAGACGAGTGGCCTAAGTTAGTGACTTCCATTGCACATTAAAGGAAAGGGTGCTTAGCTTAAGGTCTCCCCAAGTGGGAGAGCCTGCGTCATTATTTGTGGTAGTGGGGGCCTGCGTTCGCGCGGCCTCTTCCATTTCCAGTCAGTTCAATTTTGTTTTGAGTTAATGGTACTTAGATCTCGAGAATTCAACAGCTTAGTAGTTTCTGATTAAAAGAGTATCATTGCTTGTTTATCAGAGGTGGTTCTGGAGACATTTGTAATAGCATTTAAAAATTGGTAACTTTTGACTTATTTTTAGGTGTGACGTAACCTCCTTCGAATTGGGTTTTGCAGGTTAATCTTCTTCTCCACTTACGTCAGGCCTTTACATAATAATCAATTATTCAAATAAAATAAATAAAAAATTAGGCCTTTACATAATAATCAATTATTCAAATAAAATAAAAACTATCATTATATTGAATAATCAATATTTAAAATAAAAACTATCATTATATTGAATAATCAATATTTTTGATAGACATAATCGAATTTTAAATTTTAAATAATAATATTTCGAAAATAAATATAATATATATTATATGTATTGAATAATTATTTTACTTAGCGCATGGAAAAAATATAAACCTAATTGTATGATTAATTATGTTTATCTATCATGAGTAGAAAATTGCGTCTATGATACATTGTTATTTGTTTACCTATTGCAGCTAACTGTTATCAATTGTAACAGTCAAACAATGTGTTTGGCATTGCAAGTTTTTGAGCGCTGATTAAAACAAAGTGCGTTTAAAAACTTACGACCTATCACAATTATAAACGTTGGTAATACACAAATTAATAATATATTTTGTAATTACAGTTGTAATATTAACTGCAACCGTCTTCACTTGATAAATGGTTATGTTGTAACAATTGAAAATAGATATTTTATTTACGTCAAAATATTTTATTTTTATATTATGTTTTCTTTTTACCTCAAAATATCTTTTATGTCGAAATATCAGAGATTTACAGATAGTATGTCTTATGTAAAAATTATGTTAAAAATTTGTTTAATGCTATTTTCATAAATATTTTAGTAAATTATGTCTTATGTAATATTTTTTTTAATTTTATGATGATATAATACGTCAACGTGACACATTTTTAAAGCGCATCTGAAGATGAAATTTTTTTATTAAATTATTTCTCAATTAATATATGGATGAGTAGCAAAAATGACTTAAAATTTAAGTTCAAATGCAAACTAACCTCTTTAAACTGTATTTTGCAAAATATCTACATTATAGTTTTGCCTTTATTATATATTTTTATATAAAAAAAAATACAAAATAATAATTACATACACACATTTTCAAGTATTTATGTAATTACCGTCTTTTTCATTACTCTAACCACCATTGTTTTGGAGTAAGGAACTCCAAATGTCATCAACACATCACCAAAATCATCATTTTCCAAGGTACTTTTCGTTTTTTGGCTATGAGTTTTTCGTTACAGATCGCAAACCTCTCGGGAAATCTGGAGAATTCTCGAGCAATTTGCTTTGTTTAAAAACGCAAACTTCTCAAGAAGTTTTTATTTTAGATAAAAAAATAGTTTTGCAATTGACGGAAGTTGTATTTACAAAATAAACTTCCCGAGAAGTCTGTTTTGTATAAAAAAACACCCAAGAATTTTGCTTTTGTAACAAAAAAGCTAGTTTTACAATTGACAAAAATTGCATTTACAAAGCAAACTTCTAGAGAAGTTTGCTTTATATACAAAAAATCACCACAGATTTCTCGGGAAGTTTACTGTGTAAAAAATGTTAGTTTTGCAATTAACCGAAGTTGTATTTACAAAAAAAACATCGTAAACTTTTCGAAAAATCTATTTGTATAAAAAAAACACCGCATACTTTTTGGGAAGTCTGCTTTCGTAATGAAAAATCTAGTTTTGCAATTGACCAAAGTTGCATTTACAAAGCAGATTTTATGAGAAATCTGATTTATATTTACATTTACTAAGTATACTTCTAGTGAATTCTGCTTTGTATTTGCAAACTTCGGTCAATTGTAAAACTAACATTTTTTATTACAGGTAATTTTTTGTTACAAAAATAGATTTTTCAAGAAGTCTGCGGTGCTTCTTAATATACAAAACAAATTTTGGTCAATTGCAAAACTAACATTTTTTGTCCAAAAGCACACTTGTCGAGAAAATTGCTTTGTTTTTTATACAAAACAAACTTTTTGATAAGTGTTCTTTGTAAAAATATTTAAAGACATTATAGCATTATTCTTTCTACAAAAACAAATAACTTGATTTACTAGTTTTAAAATTAGATATGTATAAAACTAGAGATTGTATTCTCTTTTTTTTTGAAGAAAAATTTAAGATATGTCTAATTCTTACTCTCAAACTTTCTACAATAAAGATTTAAGTCTACTCGTAAAGTTAAGATTTTGAAGATTGTGTAACGATTATTCTCAAATATTTTACAAAAAAATTTCCGAAGTAATCTACTTCGTAAATGCAGTAGGAAACAAACTTTTCGAAAAGTCCATTTTGTAAAATGAAATACAAAACAGATTTTTCAAAAAGTCTACTTTCTAAAATGAAATACGAAGTACACTTTGTAAATTTAAATACAAAGCACACTTCTCGAGAAATTTAGTTCTTAAAGTGCCAAATTCCAGAAATATAATTGTAAACTTCGAGTTATTCTGAGATTCTTGAGTTTTTAGAGTCATTTATAGAGTTATAATATAAAAGATCCGAAATTTTATTGAAGTATAAGAGTAGGATTCGTTACAACATGATAATTTGCCCGAAAGCTTACACATTCAACAATCCTAACTACCCGGACCAATACACCACCCATATACTTGGGCCACCAGCTTTGCGCTCAAGCCAAATCCTTATCACGATCACCATCTTTTCCTGAAAAAGGCCAAAGCCGCATAATTATTCTGGACTTAACCAACATTACTTGACAGGGCTTTAGAAAATGCATGAATGAATGCAACTCATGCAAAACTCGTCAATTCTCTAAGTTTAACTTAGAATTTGACCAATACAGACTCGGTTTGGACTTGGGCAGATCTGATCGACCAACCGGCCATGGTAGAAATCACCCAAATCCTTTGGCCAGCCGATACTTTCCCTGAAAGACTCGATCCGGACTATGGGCAGGCCAGGCCGATTATCTGACCGGGAAGGTTTCACCCATTCCCGATCACTCGGCCAAGTTTACCCAACTATCCCGCCTTGGATTCCCTTGCTCGCCGAACCACCGGCGAAGAGGAATCCAAGCATGAAGGGGAAGGGATTACTCACCTCAACACACCTAGTCCTTAATCGCGTACCGTCAGTGTTGGTCTCCCAATCCAAGGTTCGCGATCTCTACCTCACTTGATCTAACTCTTATCGAATATTGCCTTAGAAAAATTCTAGGATTTCTCTTCTCCCAGCGTGCCTTGTACCGACCCTAAGCCTTATATTTATAGGGCCCGTGGTCGGTTTTCACGAACAGTCATGGCTTTTGCTCGACCAATCAATGTTTCTAGTCGAACCATTGTGCCAGGTCGTGGCACCGGTTCGGCACCAACTGCCCGAGCCAATGCTAGCTGGCCAGTTGGCCCAACTACCAACCAGCTCGTCCAATTGCCAGCCAGCTCACCCAACTACCGGCCAGCTCGCCCAGCTGCCGGTCAGCTCTCCCAACTACCGGCCAGCTCTCCCAACTTCCGGCCAGCTCGCCCAACCGATCCTTACCGAGGATCGGGAGTGTTACAAGTCTCCCCCATTTGAAGTGGATTCGTCCCCGAATCCAGGCCAAGTATCTGATTGGTTTCCCACTCCTCGAACCACTTAGGAAATTCGGCCTTCATTTTATCTTCGGTTTCCCAAGTAATTTCTTCGGTCCCATTGCACTTCCATACTATCTTGACCATCCGAACCACCTTTCTTCTGGTAACTCTTTCCATTCGCTCGATGATCCAAACTAGAATAGCTTCTAAGGTTAGATTTTCCCTTAGTTCAGTAGGTGGTGCAGAAATGACTATGACTTGGTCCTATAGGCACTTCCTCAGTTGCGACACATGGAAGACGTTATGGAACATGTCCATTTCGGGTGGTAAGTCCAGTTTGTATGCAATTAACCCAACTCTTTCCGTGAATTTAAACGGGCCTAAGTATCTTGGATTTAACTTTTCACTCTTCGAAGTTCGATTCCTTCCCTTAAATGTGATTGTTTTCAAATATACCCAATCACCTACCTCGAATTCCAAATTTCTTCTTCGTTTGTCCCATAACTTTTCTGTCTGTCTTGGGCCTCCTTCATTTTGATCCTTAAAAACTTGATCTTCTCAGTGGTTTCATCCACAATATCTGGTCCAAAGGTCCTACGCTCCCCCACTTTGGTCCAACACAATGGGCTCCGACAAGGCCGCCCATATAATGCTTCATAAGGAGACATTCCAATGCTCGTCTGGAAGCTATTGTTATATGAGAATTCGGCCAACGGCAAATATTTTTCCCATGATCTGCCCCAATCCAAAACACATGCCCGCAACATGTCCTCGAGTGTCTGGATGGTTCGTTCGGATTGCCCATCTGTTTGGGGGTGGTAAGCCGTGCTCATGTTCACCCTCGTTCCTAAGGCCTTTTGGAATGCCTTCCAAAAATGGGACGTGAATCGTGGATCCCGATCGGAGACAATGCTTACCGAAACTCCATGCAATTGGAATATTTCTTCCACATAACGTGCCGCAATTCTTTCTACCCCATCCGTTTTCTGGATAGTCAGGAAGTGTGCCGACTTGGTTAGCCTATCCACGACCACCCAGATAGCATCATGTCGTGCCTTGGTCCTTGGTAACCTACACACAAAATCCATTGTGATATGGTCCCACTTTCATTCCGGAATGGGTAAGTTTTGCAACAAACCACTCGGGACTTGGTGTTTTGCCTTGACCAGTTGACAAGTTGGACACTTAGCCACCCATTCAGCCATATTTCTCTTCAGTCCTGCCCAATGGTAGTACCGCTTTAAGTCTTGGTACATCTTACTTGCACCCGGGTGAATTATGAATTCGGACTGATTTGCTTCCCTTAGGATTTCTTCTCTTAATTCCTGTACATTAGGGACACACACTCGTCCTTTTATTTGTTCGATTTCCCATACTCGGACTAATTGTTCTGGACCGCTTGGTTCAGCAGTTCATCTTTTTCTTGGGCTATTCGGATCTTACTCAATAGATCTGCCCGATTTGCTGCGTCTATACCTAACGGTTCTGATTCACTTGATATTGCATTTAAATGCATCATCTTAACCAGTCCGACAAGGGTTTCCGCATTCTTTTCCGCATGAACATCCGAACGCCTCCTACTCAAGGCATCCGCCACAAGATTTGCCTTTCCCGGGTGGTAGGCAATATCTAGGTCATAATTAGTCATGAATTCCATCCACCTTCTTTGCCTAAGGTTCAATTCGGGTTGAGTGAAAATGTACTTCAGACTCTTATGGTCGGTTAAAACTTGCACTTTAGCTCCATACAAGTATGACCGCCAAATCTTCAATGCAAAGATTACTGCCGCCATTTCTAAGTCATGAGTGGGATAATTTCCTTCATGTTTCCGCAATTGTCTTGATGCATAGTCAATCCCCCTACCCTTTTACATCAGAACAGCACCCAATCCAGTTCTGGATACGTTAGTGTATACCGCATAGGGCTCATCCGGTTCAGGTAGTGCCAACACTGGTGCAGTCGTCAGCATCTCCTTCAACCGTTGGAAACATTCCTCGCACTCGTCTGTCCACTCGTACTTAACATCCTTCCCGGTTAGATGGGTCATGGGGTAAGCCATTTTCGCAAACCCATTTACAAACCGTCTATAGTATCCGGCCAAACCCAGGAAGCTCCTAATCTCAGCTGCATTCCGAGGCCTCGACCAATCCTTGATAGCCTTAACTTTCTCCGGGTCTACTGACATCCCTTGATCCAACAAAATGTGTCCCAAGAACCCAATACTTCTCTGCCAAAAGCTACACTTGCTCAGCTTGGCGTAAAGCTTATGCTCCCTTAACCGTTCCATCATCACCCTTAGATGATTTTGGTGCATTTCATGGCCCCTTGAATAGACGAGGATGTCATCAATGAAAATAATAACAAACTCATATAAACAATCCTGAAATACAATATTCATCATCTTCATAAAGGCTTCCGGTGCATTGGTTAAACCGAATGGCATCACTACAAACTCGTAGTTTCCATATCTTGTTCGGAAGGCTGTCTTCCGAATGTCCGATGGCTCAATCAGAATTTGGTGATATCCCTGGGCCAAATCGATCTTTGAGAACCAGGTCACACCTCTAAGTTGATCCAACAACTCATCAATTCATGGTTATGGGTACTTGTTCTTTACCGTAACCCGATTCAATCCCCGATAATCGATGCAAAGCCTAAAGCTTCCATCCTTCTTTTTCACAAACAGCACCGGTGCACCCCAAGGTGACTCACTTGGCATGATGAATCCTTTATCCAACAGTTCTTCCAATTGTTTCTTTAACTCAGCCATCTCGGCTGGAGCCATACGATATGGCGCTTTCGATATTGGGGCAATCCCTGGTTCCAATTCAATCGTGAATAGATCCGATCTATCAAGCGGTAACCCAGACAAGGACTGGAACAAATCTGCGAATTCATTGACCACTAGGATATCCTTTAACTCCCAACTCTTCTTATTTTCCTAGATGCTTATCGCGGCTACATAGGCCTCGCACCCCTTCTCTAGCATCCGTTCTGCCTGGATTGCTGAGATTACCAAACTTCCCAAGGTGGGTGTGATCCCTTGGAACTCCAATCTCCCTCCCTCTTTCTCAAACCGAACTCGCCCTCTATGACACTCTAGGGTCGCCGTGTTCATTCGCAGCCGGTCCATACCCAAAATTACCTCGCAATCCTTGAGTTGGAAAACTATCAAGTCGGCCGGCAAACTGACATTCCCAATCATAACCGGGATGTTCCATACAATTCCCAGGGAATTCATTATTTGCCCTCCAGTCGCTTGTACTTTACTCATTCCAGAGATGGGTTCTCCTTGAATCCCATTCCTTTTAAACCATTCCAGGCTTTCAAAGCAATGTGAAGCCCCGGAATCAAACAAGATGTGTGTTTCAACACCGTCGACAACCAAGGTCCCTACACATTCATCTTGAATGCTAAGTACCCTACTGTTTATGCATGCCATGCAATGGTTGATTTTATTTAACAGTTAGGGTTATGTACGTACTAGTGATCGAGTTGTACCTGCCCGTATTGCCCATGTCCCGCGATAGCTCATAAACCCATAGTGTTACGGCCTGCCTCTTAGCCGCTGGCTCGATTACCCCATAGTAGTCCTTTCGTTCGAGTTGACTTTCGGCTATCCCTTTGGGGCAATCCTTCCTGATGTGGTCTGACTTACCACAATTGAAGCAAGTCCTCGAGTCATCACTCGGCAGTCCTTGCTGTCCGTAATCCATCTTTAGGCAGTTTTGGGTAGCATGTTCCTTGTTACCGCAACGTGCACATGCTCCCATCGCCTTCCAACATTCCCCATCGTGCCTCCTACCACACGTCCATTCCCTAGCTTTTCCTAGGGGTTTGCTGGAGTCATCAAACTTATCCCACTTTCATTTCCGATCACCACCACTTGACTGACCGTAACGATTCGGGAATTTGCATTCTTTCAACCGGTTCTACTCCTCGATCCCCTCCTCGATCAAGGCAGCCCTTTCCACCAATTCAGTGACTGGTCCGAACTTCTACGCCAAGCAGTGGTTACGGATTTTAACTCTTAGTCCACGCATGAACCGACGCACTTGCCCGAGTTCATCTTTAAGATCTCTTCCCGCATAATGCCTTAAGCGGTTAAATTCTTCTTCATATTCTCGGACAGTTCGGTTCCCTTGAACCAATTCCAGGTATGAACACTCCAATCGGTCCCACGCCTCTGGTGGAAAGAATTTCTTATTGAATTCTCCTTCAAACTCCTCGAAGGTTTGAATCCTTTCACCCAACCGTTTATCCACGGTAACCCACCAGTTATGCACATCCCCTTCCACGAAGTGGACTGCGATATCTTTGCGGTAGTCACCGGGACACCTAGTTGACTGAAAGTTCCTCACCAATTGATTCTTCCACTCGTCAGCCTTAATTGGGTCAGAGCCCCCAGCGAAACTACCTATTTTCAGGTGTATCATGTGTTCAAGGATGCTCAAATACCCCACCTTCTTTCTAGCGGACTTAGGTGTCTCATCTAGGATGACCACATCCTGGTTCTCCATAGGAAACGGTTCTTCGCCCATGTGTGGCACCTCAGGAACCGGTGCCTTGGGCTTAACCGCCTCAGTCAGTATAGCCAACTGACTTATCACGGTTCTCATTGTGTTCCAAATTTTTTGTGGGCTCGAAACCGCATTAGGATTTACATCCGCGGCTTCTTGGTCTTGTTTTCCTTCTTTACCCACATGTGTACGATGAGCAGTAGACTCCTCATCCTCACCTTCCGGATGGTCCTGCTCAGTTGCCGCAACATGCGCCGTAGAAGGCTCAAATAAATTTAGATTCGACAAGGCTCCAATATTTTGGCTTGGTTCACCACCTCTTGGCTTATCCTTTTTGCTCTTCCCATTCTTGCCACTCTTGCCTATCTGCAAAACCGTTTAGTTAGTCTCAACGTTTAACATGCGCAAGACCTGGTGCCCGATGAGTGGTGTCTACTTAACCCACATCTAACTCGTCCTAGGACCAATCATGCTGTGATACCACCTTGAAACACCCTTCCCGGATTATCAGTCCAAGAGGTTGTTGCCTTTCGGATTCACCAAGGAATTCTGAGTATAAGGTCTAAATTTTAGGCTCTTTTATTTAGTCTAAATCCAATTTCGAGTTATTCTGAGATTCATGAGTTTTTAGAGTCATTTATAGAGTCATAATATAAAAGATCCGAAATTTTATTGAACTATAAGAGTAGGATTCGTTACAACATGATAATTTGCCCAAGGCTTACACATTCAACGATCCTAACTACCTAGACCAATACACCATCCATATACTCGGGCCACGAGTCTTGCGCTCAAGCCAAATCCTTACCACGATCACCATCTTTTCCTGAAAAAGGCCAAAGCCGCATAATTATTATGGACTTAACCAACATTACTCGGCAAGGCTTTAGAAAATGCATGAATGAATGCAACTCATGCAAAACCTATCAATTCTCTAAGTTTTACTTAGAATTAGATCAAGATAGACTCGGTTCGGACTTGGGCAGATCTGATCGACCAACCGGCCATGGTTGGAATCACCCGAATCGTTTGGCCAGCCGATACTTGCCCTGAAAGGCTCGATTCGGACTATGGGCAGACCAAGCCGATCATCTGACCGGGAAAGTTTCACCCAATCCCGATCACTCGGCCAAGTTTACCCAACTATCCCGCCTTGAATTCCCTTGCTCGCCGAACCACCAGCTAAGAGGAATCCAAGCATGAAGGGGAAGTGATTACTCACCTCACCACGCCTAGCCCTTAATCGCGTACCATCAGTGTTGGTTTTCTGATCCAAGATTCGCGATCTCTACCTCACTCGATCTAACCCTTATCGAATATTGCCTTAGAAAAATTTTAGGATTTCTCTTCTCGCAGCGTACCTTGTGCCGACCCTAACCCTTATCTTTATAGGGCCCGTGGTCAGTTTTCACAAATAGTCATGGCTTTTGCTCGACCAATCAATGTTTCTAGTCGAACCGTTGTGCTTGGTCGTGGCACCGGTTCGGCACCAACTGCCCAAGCCAATGCTAGCTGGCCAGTTGGCCTAGCTACCAACCAGTTCGTCCAACTGCCGGCCAGCTCACCCAACTGCCGGCCAGCTCGTTCAGCTGTCGGCCAGCTCGTTCAACTGCCGGTCAGCTCTCCCAGCTGTCGGCCAGCTCGCCCAACTGCTGGCCAGCTCGCCCAACTGCCGGCCAGCTCGCCCAACTACCGGCCAGCTCGCCCAACTGCCGACCAGCTCACCCAACCGATCCTTACCGAGGATCGGGGGTGTTACAAGAAGTCTACAAAAACTTATGTAAATCTGACAAAAATACAAACGAAGTCTGCAATTTATAATGAAGTATGTAAGTGAAGTTTCCAACTTGTAATGAATTTTGTAACTAAAGTGTGTAACTTGTAATGAAGTATACCCGTTAGGGCTCGTCAAACCATCGATTCAAAACCAACGTAAAACTCAAAAATTGCCAAAAACTCAAAAACAACCACCAAAACTATGTAAAACTACAATAAATCTCAAAACAAACTATTGAAAATCTTCAAACCATCATATGCAACTTTAAAGATCATTAAAAATCTATAAAAATTAAAATTATTTTTTTAGATTTTTTAATTTTTTTTTCAAATGTATAACAATATAAGATGAAAAAATAATGAAAAAATAAGAAAAAAAAATGAGAAAGAGTATTAGGAAAACAACAAAAACAGTTAAACAACAAAAAAATTTTGAAACCACCAAAAACTAAAAAACTACTAAAACCAACAAATTTACCTTTTTGAAATCTCTTGACTTAATTTTCGAGATCTACAATAAGAGAAAATAAGAAACAATATAGTTTGAAAACGAGATGTGCAACCTTGTAATAAAGTTTGTAATTGAAATATGCAACTAGTAATGAAATCTGTAATTGAAGTTTGTAACTTGTAATGAAATATGTACTTAGATCTTGCAAAACCATCGATTCAAAAACTAATGTTAAACTCAAAACTATAAAAAAATTTAAACAACCACAAAAAATGTAAAACCACCATAAATCTCAAAGCAAGTATTGAAAATCTAAAAAAACTATCTAAAATTTTAAAAGCCATTAAAAATCCCAAAAAACCACTAAAATAACAAACTTATTTTTTATAAATCTCTATACTTCCTTTCCAAATATGCAACAAGAGAATATAAGAAATATGATGAGAATATGCAAGATTAGGAAAACAACAAAACATCTACATAACAAAAATCTCCAAAACTACGAAAACTAAAAAAACCATTAAAAACAACAAAATTACTTTTTTAGATCTCTTGACTTCAATTTTTAAATGTAAAACAATCAAAGATGAGAAATAATATTAGAAAAATAACAAAACATCTAAACATTAAAACAATATTCAAAACCATTTGAACAAAATTTTTTATCCTTTTTCATATCTCATAAATTTTTGTCCAGATCTACAAAATATGAGAAGATAAAAAGAAAAGAAGGGAGAAAAATAGAGAAAAAGAGAAGATTTACATTTAATCATTTTTAGAGGATGGAGGCTTTTATTTTTTTTTTAGATGAAATTATGGTAGAATTTTAGGGTTAACTTCGCTATATCTAGATAGTAAAAATTGGTTAGGTTAAAAATTGTAAATTTGGTTATGTTAAATTTTAGTTACGGTTTATTGAAATTTCTAGTTTGTACATACTTTCCGAAAAGTCTACTTTGTATTTTGGGAAGTCTTCTTTGTATTTTATGTAAGGTTGAATTAAAAATTCTGATTTGGTCAAAGTTCTTTTTGGGAAGTCTTCTTGGGAAGTTTTTGCACACTTCTCGTGAAATATGTTTTGTAATTTTTTTACAAAGTAGACTTTTCAGCAAATCTACTTTGTATTTGTTTATAAAGCACACTTACCGATAAATCTTCTTTGTATTATTTTATAAATCAGATTTTTCGAGAATTATGTTTTGTATTTTTTTTATAAAACAAATTTTCCGATAAGTTTACTTTTTATTTTTCGGTAATATTAAATTAAAATTCCAGTTTGGACAAATTTTTAGTTTTTGTAGACTTCCCGAGAAGTGTGTTCAAACCAAACTTTCCAAGAAGTGTGCTATGTATTTCTTTTACAATGCAAACTTCCTGAGAAGTCTAGTTTGTATTTTTTGGTAAGGTTAAATTAAAATTCTAGTTTGGTGAATTTCTGGTTTGTGCATATTTTATTACAAGTTACAAAACTCAAATAATTTACATTAAAATTGTAAATCTAAAATTTAAAGCTTATCACAGTATATTTCAAATTATAACATGAATTTTCTACACAAAACTCAACTATTTAAACTAATCCCCTTATTTTTGAATTTAGTATAAATTTTATTTATTTTTGATATATATGAATTTTCAAAGAAACAATTTTTTTTTGAAATTTACATATTTCATAATTTTAATTTAATTTAATTAGATTATATGGGATGATATTTAATTTATTTATGTAAAAAATTTTATATTATGACTATGCATACAAATTTGGTTTAAATTAAGGGAAAACGATTTATTCATTCCTGTACGTAGATTTGGCGTTAAAATGGTAACATGTACCTACAAACATATTAAATTTGCAACATGTATTGTGTTTATACAGGCTAATTCAAACATCGTCGTAATAGGAGTAGTTATTCCGTTAACGGGATTGACATGGCGACGGTACCCGTGCTGATTCGGATTTACCTTGGACGACGTCGTTTTATGCTGACTTTGTACACGTGCTGATTCAGATTTACCTTGGACGACGTCGTTTTATGCTGACTTTGTACACGTGTAGAACTACCAAAAATGATGTCGTTTTGTTTAAATCAAAACAACGTCGTTTTATCTTAATTTTTTTAAATGAGTAGATTGAAATAACGTCATTTCATTTTAACCGAAACGATGACAATGTCGATTTCTCTTAATATTTTTATACCAGTAGGTTGAAACGATGTCATTTAAATCAAAATGACGTCGTTTCATGTTTTAATTTTTTTAACTCGATTAACCAAAACAACGTCATTTCGGATAAATGAAACGACGTTGTTTTATGTCTGATTTTTGCTTAAACCTCATTAAACCAGACAACGTCGTTTTGGGGATAAATTAATAATAAAATTTGACAGAGAGCATGGTCAGGGAGTCGTCTTCAACAAAGTAAAATCGCGGAAGGAGGCAAAAATCAGTCAAAATCGAAGAGGGTTGAATAAAAAATCGGGTGATTTTTCAATCGTAGTCCAGAATCCGAGTGCAATTGCAGAATTGGAGTGGTGTTATCCCAAATCGTTCTGTTCTGTTCATCGAATCTTTTATAATTTTTGTAATGCTCGGATTTTTCATGATTAATGGTCGTGATTAAGGCCTAATTTCATTAATAATCGACGAAGGCAGAAACAAGAAGAAGCAAGAAGAAGGAAGAAGAAGGAAGAAGAAGGAAGAAGAAGGAAGAAGAAGGAAGAAGGAGGAAGAAGGAGGAAGAAGAAGGAAGAAGAAGGAAGAAGAAGGAAGAAGAAGGAAGAAGAAGGAAAAGAAGGAAGAAGAAGGAAGAAGAAGAACAATGAAGAACAATGAAGAAGAAGGAAGAAGAAGAAGAAGAAGAAGGAAGAAGAAGGAAGAAGAAGGAAGAAGAAGGAAGAAGAAGGAAGAAGAAGGAAGAAGAAGGAAGAAGGAAGAAGAAGGAAGAAGGAAGAAGAAGAAGAAGAAGAAAAGAAGGAAGAAGAAGGAAGAAGGCAGGAACCTTAATAATCGAGGAAAAAGGAAGAAGAACTCTAATCGAGGAAGAAGAAGGAAGAAGAAGGAAGAAGAAGGAAAAAGAAGGAAGAAGAAGGAAGAAGGCAGGAACCTTAATAATCGAGGAAAAAGAAAGAAGAACCCTAATCGAGGAAGAAGAAGGAAGAAGGCATGGGGAAGGTGACGAAAATCGGACAAAAATCAGACATAAAACAACGTTGTTTCATTTTACCAAACGAGGTAGTTTCATTTTACCAAACGACGTCGTTTCATTTTACCAAACGATGTCGTTCATTTTACCAAACGACGTCGTTTCATTTTACCAAACGACGTCGTTTCATTTAACCAAATAACATCGTTTTTGTTATTAACGAGTAAAAAAATTTAAACATGAAATGACGTCATTTCGATTTAAATGAAAAGATGTCGCTTAAACCCACTTGTTTAAAAAATAATAAGATAAAATGACGTCGTTTCGATTTAAACGAAACAATGTTGTTTTTAGCAGTTCCACATGCATACAAATTCAGCATAAAACAACGTTGTCCAAAGTAAATCTGAGTCAGCACGGGATAACGTCGCCACGTTAGCCCCGTTAACAGAACAAATATTCCCGTTACGATGATGTTTGAAGTAGCCTGTATAATCGCATTACATGTTGCAAATTTAAAATGTTTGTAGGTGCAAATTTGTTTTAGCACGTAACGAGAATACATGTTACAATTTTAACACTACGTTTACGTACAAGAATGAATAGGCCGTTTTCCCGTTTAAATTAACTATATTAATTTAAATTATTTATTTTATTTCATATTAAAATTTTCAAATTAAATAGATTTTTGAGAAGTTTATTTTGTATTTTTGTAACAAAAGAGATTTCCCGAGAAATCTGCATTATTTTTATTTTTAACAAAGCAAACTTTTCTAATTTATTTACGTAACTTTTTTTATCTTATGATTAAGCATACAAATTTTGGTTTAAGTTAACTGTACTAATTTAAATTTTATTTTATTTCATATTAAAATTTTGAAATTAAACAGATTTTTAGAAGCCTGCTTTGTATGTTTTTAACAGAGCAAACTTCTCCATAATTCTGTTTTAGAAAATGAAATACAAAGCAAAGTTCTTGAGAAATTTGCGTTGATTTTTGTACAAAACAGACTTTTCGAAAAGTCTATTTTGAATATTTTAACAAAGCATATTTTTCGAAATTTTTTTTATTTCGTTTTTTAAAGGAGACTTCATCGTTACAATGGCTGACTTCAAAAGAACTATAATATAATTAACATCATTGGTCCATTTGGTTTATTGAACCTTTGTTTAGATTTAAAGCGGTTGGATATCCATGCTTTTTATAACATCTATCGATCACATGACTAATTCCTCTAAAAAAACTACATAATGGTCTATCCTTTCTCTCATAAGAACCATTATAGGAAGTAGAGGTTTTACCACCAACTGGAGTAGATGAAGATATCTGAAAAACTGTTGCTTCAAAACTAGATGTACTAGCATGTAACCGAGCAGCTTTTTAACTGTGTTCTTGATCAAAAATATTATAGATTTCTGTCAAGCTTGGCAGACTTTTCTTCATGAGAATTTGGCTACGAATCACATCGTAACTATCCCATCAAAAAATCTATCACTCTGTTTGTCTCACGTTATGCCAAAAAATTTTCAACCGTTTGATTCGATGCTTGAAAGTTAGACAACTCTTCCCATAGTGATTGCATCTGTGTGTGGTAAGAAGACAAATCCATGGTACCTCGCCTCAAAGAATTTATCTGTTGTCTCAACTTATAGAGTCGTGGAAAGTTCGATTTGTGAAACCGAATGTATAAATCCTTCCATATCTTTGTAGTTGTTTTAAAGTACAAGATACTCATGTATACTCAAGTCACACTGTTTACAACCCAAGACTTGACCATACTGTTACATCGTGACCAGATTTTGTAATAAGGATCATTTTCAGCTGGTTTAACAATCAAACCATCGATAAAATCTATTTTGTTCTTTGCCTATATACTTGTCGTCATCGCGATAAGCCAAGTATTGTAATTTGTTCCATCTAAAGGTTCAGTGTAGACAGAATCAAACTTGGATGATCCGAGCTGTGCAAATAGTATGGGCTGTGAACATTATCGGGTGAATCGGTGACTTCAAATTGATGAATCACGGACTGGGCGTGAGTTAGATGATGAACATCAGCTTGATTTCCTGATGTAGAACTTCGTTGAGGTGAATTTGATCATCTGTTTTGTGATTAACCTTCGGTGTGAGAACTTCTGGTAAATTGGATGAAAAACTCTGTCGATTTTCTTTTGTGGTTTTCTTTCCCATTGAAGCTCGATTGCTTCTCGAACAGAATTAACAATGACGAAAAAAACTACGAAAAAACTACGAAAAAAACTAAGAAGCTAAGATTTCACGGAATCAAAACACGAAGAAAAAAAAACTGAAAGTACGCTGAAATTTTTTGAAGAATGCTCTGATACCATTTAAGTAAAAGGAATGAATTTTCTTATTGTATCACATATTGTTCTCAAATCTTTTATATGTACAGATTCATAAACTAAACCAGTATGAATAACCGATACAAACCACTAAACCAATTCATATACAAGACCAACTTTATATACTATGATAGTTGTCGATTGACGCATGATGTGAATTTAATTTTGAATGCTTTAAAACAAAATGCAAATCACGTTTATTACAAAGTGGATTAACTACAATATGAAAAACCATATATACAAACCAATCATATAATTTGAATTAATCAATCAATAAAAAATAGAGGAAAATGTCAAAATCACAAATAATTATTACATCAGCGTTTCGTTTGTCTGCTGCAGCGTCTGCGGCAGCGACCTGCGGTCAGACGCTACGGTTAGACGCAGCAATATTGTTGTTCGTTTGATCGTCGCAGGTTGTCGCCGCAGGTTGTATCGCAATTGTTTGATCTGAGCGCATCATCAAAACAAACTCGTCAAAGCTGAGAATTCCATCATCGTTCTGATCAAATCCTCGAATCATAACCTCGCAAGCATCAACCGTACACGACTCTCCTAATCGACTCAATGTCCTCCGTAAACTCGATGGCGTGATAAACTCTTCACCCTCCATTACATACATCTTAAACGCCTCTTTCAGCTCTCTCCGCCTCTCTTCATCACTCCCATCTTCTCCTTTCATCAGCTTCAAAAACTCTCCAAAGTCAATAAATCCGTCCCCGTCAACGTCTGAAACCTTCACCACCTCCTCCGCCTCTCGTAACGATAACGTGCCACCCAAGAGGCTAACGCAGCTCTGCAACTCCGTCCCGGAGATTTTCCCGTCTGAGTTTGCATCAATATAGTCAAACACGGTTCTTAGCTCGTTCACTTTTAAAGAACAACCTCCACTGCTAATACTACTGTGGTTGCTGTATCTTCCTTCGTCTTCCTCCCCCGCCTGAAGTTTTCCAGACGATTCAGATTTTCTCCGGGACAGTTTATTGTACAGTCTTGTCAAGGAAGATTTCTGGGTTTTAGCAAGAGTCATTATTACTTGATTTGAGTTTTAAATCTCACAGCTTTGTAATGGTTTAATCAAACTCGGTAGATTATATAGACTTTTTTTTGTTAAATATGAATACGTATAGGTTGGGAGATGATTCTTGATTGTTCGTCGGTTAAAACACGGTTTTGAAAATTTTATGATTTATTTAGAAAGAAAAGGCAGAGGCGGTTGCGCGGTGGTGGCCGGGAAGTTTCCTCCGTAATGTGTTGTGGTGGGAAAGTCAAGTTGAGAACGACTAGGGATATTTTCGTAAATATTGTGACGTATTGTTATGTCAATGTACGAATTTATTAAATTATTAAAAGCAACTTTTTGTTTTCGAGTCTTTTTGACTTTGATTTTTAATTAAATGTTTTTTGATATTTTGTTTGTTAAGTTGTTAATTATTATTATAGTTTCATATAACCGTTCAAACGCTTTTATACCTGAGACTATTAAAGTCAAAGTCATGTTTTAAATCTCAAAGTGAATGTTGTTAGTTTGTTAGTCATAATTTTTTTTGTAATTTCGACAATGACAAATGATTTTTCATTTAACCGACGCAATTATCTGTTGTCAATCACATCAATGAGACGATGAGTTTTGCGTTATTACTTTTTGACCGCTAATTGAAATAGTGATACGATTAAAAATCTGCGATCAACTACAACTGCAACTGCCGACAACACACAAACAAACAATATATGATGTAGTCGCAACCATAGTCGCAGCCATAGTGCAAACAAAATGATAATTTTAACGGACCGATCAACTTGACATATTTGCACTAAATCGTCCGTAACTTTTGATTTATAGTTCATAATGACACGAATCCAACGCCTACGTTAACCTAGTCCAATTTTCTATATTGTGACAAAATTTGATACATAACTAGATACCACAAAGCATCCAAATATTCCAATCTATCTCAAACAACGTGATTACAAGCCTTTCCTAAATGAGTACCAATGATCGGTTTTGAATAATTATATTAACTGGTCGATCCAATTGACATGTTTGCACTAAATGATCCGTAAATTTTGATTTAGAGCACAGAATGAGACAAATCTAATACCCACGTTAAGCTAGCTCAATTTTCTATATTTTGACAAAATTTTAGACTAAATTTGCTTCGAAAAGTCCTCCAAGTAATCAAATCTATCTAAAACTATGTGATGTCATGCATTATACTTCATTTATAAACCTCTAGTCAATGAGCACCAATGATCAGTTTAAAATGATCAATATAATTGGCCGATCAACTTGACGTATCCGCACTAAATCGTCCTTATCTTCGGCGACAACAAACAAACAAAGATTATAATGATGTTCGATTGTTATTTGCATGGAGTCGTGTAACCTACGATGAAATGGTGTTTATTTGTCTATTGCAGTTTCGTGCGATCAAACTTAATGATTGATTGGAGCGATGTGTGATAAAATATTTTTAATGTTACCAAAATTTAAAAATGCAATCGGAAATTTGTGATTGGTTCTATAAAAAACTACAATACCTTTATAATTAGGAAAAAATCTTAAAAATACATAAATTTTCTAACATTTGCTAAAAAAATACACTAATTATTTTGACTTCAACACGAGATATAACTATTATCTTAAAAATATATAAACTTTCTAATTTCGTGATTTCAACACCGACGGGATAATATATGTTAGCGATGTTAACAAAGTATATTACACGGTGTTAAGTTTATTAACACCGTTTTAAACTTCTCATAGACAATTGGTTTGGAAACCCATTTCTCAAACTCCAAAAATAGGTATGGGCCAATAATCCGAACTGAAATCGAACCGAAACCGAACCGAAAAACAGATTTCAGTTTTATTCGGTTATAAAAAAATAACCGAACGGATATTATTTTGGAAAATCATGGTTATTGGTTACTAACCAAAACCAAAGCAAAAACCAAAATACTATCCAAAAAAACTAAATTATTTTTGGTAATTTTCGGTTATCCAAAATATTTTGGTTATTATATGTTATTTTTGGCTATTTTTGGCTATTTTCAATTATTTTTCGACTATGTTTTGGTTATTTTTATTACTATTGGTTATTTTTGTTATTTTCGGTTATGCGAATTATTTTCGATTTTTAAATTTAATAACCGAACCGACCGAAAGTAAGATATAACCAAACTGACCGAAAACAAGATATAACCAAACCGAACCGAACTGAACCGAAATATAGAAAAAACCGAATGGATTTTTAATCTTACCAACTAAAAAAATTGAAACAAAAAATAACCGAACGAAAACGAATCGAATATCCGAATAGTTATGCCTATCCAAAAACATCCAATTTGGGAACTAGAGACAGATTCGAAAAAACAAAACTTTTGGAGATAAATCGTATCACCAAACCACGACGATGATAATCAGATCCATCGGACACATACCCAAAACGCGAATTATAAACAATCACCAGAAAAAAAAAACAAAAAGAGACGGATCGAATCAATTTCAAGAGACAGAAACGAAGGGGGTTGAGCTCTTGAAGAAAATGATAAACCCAAAACAACTTCAAACCCCCAAAAAGAGCGTTTAAAAAAAACCAAGATACAAAAACAAAGAAAATAGCTGAGAGAAGGTGTCGAAAGCAAGGAACGAACAAAGAATAGACATTTAACCCCAAAATAAAACAGAAAAAACCAAATTTAGAGTTATAATAGTTGAAGTGGGTTTCCAAATGGATTTCTAAAATAAATTTCGAAACCCTTTCCATCTAAAATGGATTTCGATTATTGAGGTGACTATGTTTATGGTTTTTTTTATTTGGGGAACATGGGGTACATAATTGTGTCTATATGAGTTGATAGTTAAGTTTAAAACGATTTTAATATACTTAACACTATTTAATAAATTTTTTAACATTGTTAACATCGGTTCTTTCCGAAATTAGAAAGTTTGTTTATTTTTAAAAAATTATTTATATTTTGTTATTTTAAAGAGGAGTTAAAATAGTTTGTATATTTTTTAGCAAATATTTGAAAGTTTGTGTATTTTTAAGGTTTTTCCCCTTATAATTATTTGTAAATTACATCAAAAATACTATTAATCCTAGTCACATTATCACAGCTACAACAAAATGAACAAATATGTGGCTAAACGCTGTAATCTCTCGCACGACTAACAAACGAACAATAATTTATTCCCAAATTAATCGGGAATACTGATTTTCTATTAAACCTCAAAAATGGTGTTTCCTACCAAATATGATAGCCATATTTTGATCCCAAAGACTATATAATTGTCTGTTTATTACATTTTTTATTGGTTCATTTTCATAAAAGAAATGAGTTTAAAAGAAGTTATTTTTAAAAAAATCATTTTTTATCTTTTATTGTAAATTAAATTTGATAATTTTACAAGTTATTAAATTCCAAAACTAAAGTAATTATGCATAAAATTTTAATTTCAAGACATGTATTGTTAGTCATTGGATGCATTTTGTATCGAGATGTTTTTTTATAAAGTCACAAACAAATAATTTTTTGATTAATACCTTAAAATAACACATTTTAAAAACATGACTATATTTTTAAAAACATTACTTTAGGATTGGTTTTTAATTAAGAGATGAAAAAATATGAATGTGAATGTGCAGACATTGCAACAAGAAGCGGTTTGTTCAGAACAAAAGTCTTATCCACTATTGCTTGACCAAGAAGTTTTAAAATATTATATAATATAATATAGAATAATATTTTAAAATATTATTTTTTTAAAAATTATTTTAAATTTAATATTTTAAAATTAAAATTTCAAAAATAACATAAATAATTATATAAAATACTTATTTATTATAAATAAATTATAAATAAACTTAAATATTATATTTAAAAAAATTTTACTTAGGGACAAATTTTTTTCTATTAAATTAAAATATTAATGTATTTTAATTTTAAATTTGTGTTATTATTGAAATTTAAATTAATGATATTATTTTCGAAAAAAATTAAAAAATTAATATTTTAGACAATTACCGTATTATATATACGTGAGAGAGAATTTTTTAATTATAATATTATATAATATTATATATGTGAGAGAGATATGAAATATATTACTTTTATTATTTTTATGTTTTTGTTTACATTTTTATCTCGACTTTTTATAATATAATAAAATCTTATATTTATAGAAAATTTTAATCGACTCACTAAACCTCTAAATCGTTATACAATAAAATAATATTATAGATAAATATCCAAACACTTTTTTAATTATCTATTATTATTAAAATATCGCAGATTGTAAAAATTTTATCTGAAAAATAGCTAGTGGAATAAAAATTATGACAAGAAAAAAATAGTATAACTACCTATTCTCTAGAAAAAATAGATAAATTTGATAGGAATAGCAAGAATTTAGTTGGAACAGAGATTCAAGAAAATAATCACAGATATCACGTACTTTGGGAATCAAAGAAGTTACGAAAGAGCCAAAGAGCAAAAGAGCCAAAGAGCCAAAGAGCCAAAGAGCCAAAGAGCCAAAGAGCCAAAGAGCCAAAGAGATTTGGTTAAGAAGGCTACGTGACGTATGGTGATGTATGGTGATGTACTTTGCAAAACCATGAAAGTAGTTAGTCAAAGAAGGCTACGTGACGCATATGTGAGTGGTAAAGAAAGGTTTGACAGAAGCATATCGAATTTCAAATGACTATGACTAGAGAAGGCAAAAAGAAGATTTGGGGTCTTTAAAATAGGGAGATCAAAGAAGATTCATTGAGTTTCTATTGGCGTATATTATATGATCAAGGAGAGTTTTTATATCATGATTTTTTGCATATACGTGTTTTATATGGTGAGTATGAATTGTAAAATGCAGTTAAAAGGAAAGAATGAATGCCATGTATCATTGGAACAAGAAGGAGCTTGTTGAAACAACCATACACTCGGTGGATTGATGTTGGCATCGCACGTAGAGTTGAGATAAAAAAATAAAAAATTGAGATAAAAAATAAAAAATTGAGATAAAAAAGATTAAACAAAAGGTGCAATTAAAGATAATGTTGGAGACTCGCAATTCTCACAAAAAATATACTTATGTTCGTTTGTCAACTGCAAGAAGTTGCGGTTGCGATTACGATAGATTATTGATCGTTTAGCTATCGCAGTTATTTGCGGTCAATCGCAATGGTCAGACGATTCGCCTTGCGTAGCAATTTTTTTTACTACAAATTTAAACAGCGGTGCGAGTAAAAATCTTCGATCAACCGAAACCGCCGGCGACAGATAAATAAATAATATATATCGCAGCTGCAATTTCTTGCTATCGTAGGCCACATATTACGGTATCCTTAGGCGGGCGCATTAATTGCAAGATCTTCAAAGATATTTAAGGACATATACATAGCACATTTTATATGGTGTATGTATAGATTATTTATATTGTTATCCGATTATATAAAGATGTATTAGCTTTTCCAACTCACCATTGTTAACTGTAGGAAGCGCAGTGAAAAAAAAATCAGACGAGGGACGATTGGAAGAAAAGCAACAATCATTCACACGTAGGTCAACAGTACTGATGTTTGTTACTTTTTTAGCAGTTAATGGAGATGTTATACTCTATTTACTACTCCTGTTAAGATGCATCCATTAATATCCTTGTTCCCATAAATGTGTCGGCTCTTTAGGGTTTGCTGAACATTTATTCATGATTTCCTAATATTTTTACCTGTGAACGAGATTTAGTACCCGAAATCTGTGGTGAGTGTTGTTTTTTTCAATTAATGCCGAAGATGGTGTGGTTGGTAAGTTTAATCCGAGATGTTTGGGAAAAAGGAGAAAATGGTGTATGGGGGTTCAACGTCGAGGGCGATAATGAAAGGTGCGGTGTAATGCTTCATGAAAATCACACTTTTGCGAGTCTAGTGGAGTTGGTTCAGAACCGTTGTAACGTTGACATCCACACGCCCATGATATTGACTTACCAATGCCCGGAATGGATGTAGGTACCAAGCGGCTCAAGCATATCTCCTACGGACATTACCTCGGATGAAGATGTAACACTGTTCATGGTGGTTCGCATGGAGTACGAAGAGTTAGCTATCTACGTTACCGTAGGTTTGTATCCAGTCGAGCGATACAAGTTTCAGAAGCAGGATAACTTTAGTAGTGGGAGTAACTCGCGAAAGTTACAAGAATTAGAGAAGGCTTTAGACGACCAAACAATAAGTTACCGCGGTAAACATTTTACTAGCTCGATTAGATTCAAGATTTTGAAAAATTGTTTTCTTAACATTGTTTTATTTTTTGGTATTTAGGTTTGCTGACTGACGACATTATACACTGCAGTCAGAGAGTACTACAAGAGATATACAATGAAGAAGAAATGAGAGTTCTTAATAAGGTTCATGTGGCATTATCCGGTTTGGGCGCCGTTGACCATGGATTCGGAGAAACCGAGAATATTCAATCCTCTTCAAGCTCTTCTGAGGATTTCCAACAAGAAGAAGAGATGGACGAAATTCGGGGTGACGAATTGGTACTGCTGGAATGTGAGGAAGATATCGGAACCATGACCCAAGGTGTGTAACGTTCTACGATAACGTTATGTTAGCCCGATATTAGTAGATGTATATTGGTAATATAATTTATTACCTCTAGCATAATAATTATCAGTAATATTGTGTAAGTATCCGTGCACTAACAAGTTTTGTTCTTATTATGGCGACTGTTGCTGCAGCGAGCAGTTGTTCAACAACAAATGCACAGGCAGTTATGCCATCAACCGATCTGCCAACACAGAATAAAGGGAAGGAAGAAGTTGGAAAGGTTGGGGAAGAGGGTTTCTTAAATATAAATCTCGGTGCTCAAAGTGGATTAACCAAATTCCCTTTTCCAGACGACGAACTTTGCGACGATTCGGCATCTGAAGGTTAAGTTTATAATAATAATAAGTGGTGTACAGTATTTTAGACAGTATAGTAAACATTTCATTGGTCGTTGATGATAATAACCTGTGTATACAATACACCTATTGTTAACTGAAAATAATAATATTAACCGGATTCTTAATGTGCAGATGAAAATGTTAACAATGTTGAGGATGAAATTTATGTTGGCATGGCTTTCCGTGACCAAAAAGCCTTCAAGTTACATATGGCACTTTACACACTTAATCGAAAGTTCCATTACCGTACTACACGTTCAAGTCCTGAGATGGTCACGCTTGAGTGCAGTGGGAGAGCATGTCCTTGGCATGTGTATGCGATAAGAATTTTGGGATCGGGATGGTATCAAGTCCGCAAAGCTACTTTAGATCATCTATGTACCGTAGATGAGAGAGGCGGATACTATCGCTTAACAACTTCATCAGTTATAGGCGGTATGATGAGGACGAAGTACACAGGACGCGGTACCGGCCCAAAACGAAATGAGGTACAAGAGATGATGAGAAAATATCATGAGGTTCCTATATCATATTGGAAAGCCTGGAGGTCACGGAAAGTAGCAATGGATTTTGCTAAAGGATCAACAGGTGCATCGTATCGATTGTTACCATCGTATCTATAGCAAATGGTTCATACAAAACCAGATTCTATCGTGGCACTAGAGACATCATTCGACGAGGGTGTTGGGCAACGATTCAAGTATCTGTTCTTTGCAGTAGGAGCTAGTGTGTCGGGATACCGTTACATGCGTAAGATGATAATCATCGACGGCACCCACCTGAAAGGTAAGTATGCAGGATGTTTGGTAACGGCTAGTGCTCAAGACAGGAATTATCAAATTTATCCGTTAGCTTTTGGTATTGTCGACGGAGAGAACGACAAATCTTGGGAATGGTTCTTCCGGAAATTGGAAAGTGTTCTTCCAGATGAGCCAGAGACAGTTTTTGTATCTGATCGCCACAATTCAATCTACACAGGTTTACGCAAGGTAATGTTCTTATTACGTGTTTGATAATTTGTTTGTTTAATTTAGACCCATATAGAAACTTGCAGTACTGTAATATGAATCTTACACATAACTTAAAATATTATAGTGAAACAAAATTTGTTATCTATAAAACATAAGGGAATTTACACATTTGTTCACTTGATAATTAGTTTAGTTCACATGAAATATAGAAAATTCTTATTTGCTAAGATAAATTGTTACCGTATCCAAATATGTTACCAAAATCTAATTGAGTTATTTGTTATTTATAGGTGTATCAGAACAGTAGCCAATGTGCTTGTATTGTGCATCTCCAAAGAAACGTTCAAACCGCATTCAAAAAGAAACACTTTGCCTATCTGGTGTCCAGAGCCGCACGGGCATATAATTTACCAGAGTTTTATTCCTATTTAAATGAGATAAAGGAACTCGACATCAATTGCGCGGGTTATCTCTTGGATGTCGGCTTAGAGCATTGGGTGCGTTCACACTTCAGAGGATCAAGGTACAATATAATGACGAGTAACGTAGCAAAATCATTGAATAAAGTATTAAGTGAAGCTCGAGGATTTCCTATTATCCCTTTGATCGAATACATAAGATCCACGCTAACCTGTTGGTTTTCAAAAAGACGAGATGCTTCTAGTGGGATTACAAGTCCTCTCACGCCGAAAGTTCAGGAAATAGTGACCAAAATTTTTGAGAAGTCGACTGCTTTCTATGTCTGCCGAATAAATGCACACGAATTTGAGATTCGGATGAAAGATGGTGGATCGCACCATGTGGACCTACAAAAAAAAACTTGTTCGTGCGGTGAGTTTCAGATTCTTAAGATTTCCTGTGCACATGCAGTGGTTGCGGCAGTTCGAACCAAGATGAGATTGGATTCACTAGGTTGCCAAGAATTATCATCCGCCAATTGGAAGATGGCATATGCAAAAAGTGTTTACCCGGTACCAGGGGTTGGGATCCCTAATCAGCCCGGGGTTCCACTTTCAGAATTGAACTTGCTCCCACCAGCCACGAGGCGCCCCCTAGGACGACCACGTAAACAGTGTATCTTCTCGCGGGGGAAGTTCAAGGTAAATATGTTAATTGGTAAAAAAAATATTAGCGTCTAATATTTTTGTTACCTGATATAAAAATTCTAATTCATTCCATCGTCTTTGTTTTGATTAAGGGAGGAGTGAAGAGGCGTTTTACCATATGTGGTCGGTGTGGTGGTTTCGGTCATAACCGTGCCACATGCAAAATGCCTATCTGATGATGGTAGGGACTTAGTTGGAAGGGCAACGAGGCAATGTAAATTTTGTTACTTGTTGCTGTCATGGTAATGTTGGTCATTTGGGATGACCCATTTTTCATGTCCATATTGTTTTATATTAATTTACTATAAACCCAGAAGTCTGAACTGCAACGATATTTTGTACGCCTTGTTATAAAAATAAGTTTGCCCTTTCAAAGTAATGCAACTAAAAATGTTGGCCTATAACAATATTTGCAACTGTTATTCGTTTGTATTCCCAATATATCTACGAGTTTTCAATTCAAAAAATAGTTGTGCCATCCATTCCAATGACATATGAGTGACCCGTCCGATTTATTTGCCAAATCAAATTGAAATATGAGAATCTCTAAGTTATAAGGATTTAGGTTAAAAAAAATAACGAAACATGAAATATTTTATTTGAATGATAAAATTAAATATTACATCTATTTCATAAAGGTATGGAATGAACACTATTCTGTAGGCATTGATAATATAGATGTCTTACTAAACCATAGAGGCATTGAAACATTGTTAAAATCATGTTGAGTTACAAACTAACACACACAAAGTTCAAGAGTAGTCGATACTAAACATCATATAATACATTGAAGTTTTTCATTCCCATTAACAAATTCTTCGTAAAACATAACAGCAAGTCGTTTGGATTCCATTGGAACATCTTACGGTCTGATGCATTTACAGCCTTCGAAACCAATAATCGTATGCACCAGTATAAGAAGCAACGAAGTGACAGCCGAATCAACATGCACTGCATTCTGTGGAATGCCATTTGGTCTAACCATTGAATACGGTTTAGATTGATGATGAACTAGTTGGTAGTAAGGGATCCCTTTTAGAATATATGGCAACATATGCGCTATCGGGCTGAGGTCCTTCTTGATGAGGCTGTCAGAACAGAATGCAATGTTGCAATCGAGAACATATATAGTTGTTGATTCAACATCAACACAAACTCCTACCCAATGTTGCTTGTCGAAGTTAAACGGAAAATAAATGCGATACAAAACAGTCTGTGGTGTGGTTTCGGGCTTAAAATACACCATCAACTCATCCGGAAACTTGAAACGACCCCTGTCCTTAACTGCAATCCAAGAAAATTTTGTGTACTACTTCATGATAAGGGCCACAAAATTCGTATCGAAAAATGCAACTTTGGGGTTCGTTGAAGGCTCCCTCAAAAAAACGATTTGTGTGTAATGCATAAGTGCATCCAACATCTCCAAACAAATTAATATCTACATCAGTGGTATGAGACATGAAAAAACCATAATAGTAAATTGCTTCTAGCTTACTTTAGCAGACATTGGTTTCACCCTAGCGGCTATATCTAAAATGTCTTTGTTGTTGACGAACTTGCCGTTGCCCAGATTTATGTTACTACAAAGATAATTTTAAAACTAACAGGTAACAAAAAAAATAACAGTTAACAAAAAAAAACATGATATTGAACAGAGTATTGGTGTATTAAATCTAGTTAATGATAACAGGTTGTAAGTCTTACAACTTCTTTTTCAGTGTGGATTGAATCTGCACAAATTTCTCTGAATAGTCGAAATTAGGATCCACACCAATCAAAATCTGATTAGGCTTGTTGACCGTAACTCCCATCCTGTCATCACATTGGATGTCTTTCATTGAATTGGGTGCGGTCCTTTGCCTTTTACTCTTCCTTAGTTCTTTACCACCGTCATCCTGTACATCGGCAATTGCGAGTGCATAATCTCCAGGATTATTATCTTTGCTATGCGCTTCAGTGTCCTCTTTCTCAATCCTCGTTTCCTCTTGCAATAATCCAAGCGAGAACGACGGCATCTTTACGTGAATATATCATAGCTTTATGATCACTTCTACAGTTCTCCACAATGGCTTCCAATCGCAGAAAATACTGGAATACATAGCTTTATGATCACTTGTAAAGTTCTCCACAATGGCTTCCAATCGCAGAAAATACTAGAAAATACCAACGCACCTTCTCGTTTTCTTCATGTGTGGCAGTCCTAGAATGAACCAGAGTCTGATTCCCATGTACAGCTACCTGTTATATATAATAACCATGAATACACGTACTAAAATATTGAACTGCACATGAAGAAAGTCAATATCAAATCCATAGATAAATACTTCATCATTGCCTTCTACATTAAGAGAACTGAGAATGACATTGATTGCATCATTGGCTTCCGATTCAGTTCTTGTTAACTTGTTATGTGTGTGTCTCACCACCGATCCTTCTGAATTTCTATGAACATTACTATTACCGACATGGTCATTCTTTGGTAACTCGTCAAATTTCGGTTCCCCCACACCTTTTCCTGCAAATTTCTCAATAACTTCGTGAATGGATGACATAAGATCATCCTGCATTTTTGATACTTTATCATCAATAGCTTTCTCAATTATGCCGCTTAGTCCAGAGACTGAATCCTCAAGCGCTTTAACCTTCTCCCCCACTTGTGTGAACTTGGTCTCTATGGTACGAATTTCGTCTCTAAACTTCGTCACAACAACATCCGCAATACGTTGGACATCTACATGAGCAGTTAACTGTGATTGACCAGAACTAGAAGGTTGCCGAGTGATGGGGATATCAGGTCGTATGGCCGGCCAGGAGACCAGACTGGCCGACCAGAGAGCTTGCCCGAGACAGCCAGGCCATTTGGTACGTCTGCCGGCCCAAACGGTACCGCCGGACCCTCGACCAATAGGACCGGACGGATCAGCATTGCCGGAGGAGAGGCCCAAACCTCCGGCACAACTGGTAGCGACGTGGATTACACCGCCGGTCCCATTGGTGACGCCGCTAGCTCCGGGATCAACTTGGCCAGCACCTCGCACAGTCCAGCCGGTACAGCCGATCCAGCCGAGTACATGGACATTTCAGCTTCTACACAAGGAGACTCGGACCAGATAAGCTACCAAATTCAGTACATGCATCTAGAGGAAGTCTCTACACCAATGGTGCCACCAGGAGCAATGACAAGGAGCAGATCAAGAGCACTCTTCCACAAATTCAGCTTATGGGTCGACAAGCTCCTAGAAGATGATCGACAAAGGGCAGTGGGACAGAAGTGTAAAGAAGAGTCCAAAGGCTTCTCAAAAATGCCAGGGACTTCAGAGACGTGGGCTTTAGTGGCAAGAGAGGTCAGGGCCCAAAGATTCTTAACCCTACTCCAAGTCGAAGACTAGGAGCAAGGCGCGCGCATGCCACAAGGACGGCCACCTTCCATTTGTTGGCCGTGAGGTAAGTAAGGTAAGTTTTCAAATTGGATATTTGCCTCTTTCTGTTTTGTAGGGTAAGATCTAGAATATTTACATTTTGAGTCAAAGATATTTTAGGAATAGGTCCTTTTTCGGTTATGCACTTTTGTACGTTTTTCATTTGTGCACTTTTGTAAATTTTCCTTTTCTTTCTTTGAGTCGACCCTAGAAGGTCAAGCTATTGAGCATATTAATAAGGCTCCTTCCAGCATTGTAGTTCGACAACCTTTTTGATATTAATAAAGTAGAACTTTCTTCCTACAAGCTTTCTCTCAAAAGAGACTTGTGCGCTTACAACCTAGTTGAGACCAGCCCTCCTAGCTCTAAGTTTGTGATTTATCACGAGGTTCATCACCCCTTGTGTGGTTCACTTCACCCTTCCATCAAATACCAACCCAAAAACCCCTATCCAAGAAGTCTAAGGTCGAGTTTCTCACCTAATCTTCTCCAAACAGCCCACGCGCATATAAGCCTTGAATCGAGGCTTGTATCATTTTGGTATCAGAGCTTAAAGCTCCTAAACCAGGTTGTTTCTATCCTTTAGTTAGTTTTATTTCTTGTTCTTGCATTAGTTTAAGTCACATTCAAGAAAAATAAAAAAAAATAACACTAAACTCCAAACCGAGTGCATCTAGCTTCTACGTGTATCACTAGGGCTTAGATTCACTTTTGCATACCATTCACGTTTTCTTTTTTGTTCAAATCATATTTCCATTATTTTTAAGTTAAATTAAAAAGAAAATAAAAAGAAAATAGGAAAAATACCGAAAGAATTCGAATTGGACAACTAGCACAAGTTGTAGGAAGTTTCCATTTTTCTAAACTTTCCTTTTTTCAAGTTTTTCCTTTTTCTCAACTTTTTTCTTTTGGCAAATTCGAATTCCCCTATAAAAGAAAACCCTCCTAATCCACTTAGGAGCAAAATAACTTGTGTTTCTTTCTTGTAGCACAATGGCAGAAGAGAATAGAGATGCAGCCGAGGCCATGATGGCCATGTTCACCACTCTCCAAACGCAACTCGCATCAATAGGCAAGAGGTTGGAGCGCGTGGAGAGGCCTGTAAGATTCCAGACCATAAGGCACGTGAGAGCTGAGCAATACCGTGCTGAGGGTCCTGAGCACCTCAGGACACGACACGAACAGGAGGAGCCCCAGCCAGATGGAGATGAGGACGCACAACCTCATAACTATCACCATAGGCCGAGAGGACCTCTACGGCAACCAGAGGCAGAAGGTGATGGCTTCGAGCCATATGGACATCACCAGAGACCAAGGATGCCTCCTAGACATCATGAGGATGGAGATGAACACGCCTACAACCGGGTAACTCATCCTGATGTTAAGCTAACACCTCCGAGTTTTGCAGGAAAAGTAGACCCCGAGGCCTACCTAGATTGTGAGAGAATGATGGATCACATCTTCGATCACTACAACCAACCAGGCTCTAGGAGAGTCTCCATAGCAGTAGCACAACTCACGGACAATGCCCTCATCTGGTGGGATCATGAGGTGTCTGACCGAAGGAGGAAAAGATTGAGGCCCGTGGACTCATGGGTCGACATGAAAGACCTCATGAGACAAAGGTTTGTTCCACCTTATTTTCATAGAGAATTGCAACAACATTTTCGTACTCTTAAGCAGGATACCAGATCAGTAGAGGAGTACTATGACGAGTTTGAGAGACTAAGGAGCAGGTTGGAACTCAATGACGATGAGGAAGCTTTGATGGCGCAATTCTTGGATGGACTCCAAGAAAGAATCAGCCGCAAGGTGGAAAGGCAAATCTACAATGACTTCAAGGACTTGTTCCACCTATCTGTCCAGGCTGAGCAGCACATCAAACGTAAGAGCCAAGACATCCGCAGCAAACCTAAGACGCCTTGGGCACCAAGCAACATTCCCAAGCCCGTAGACAAAGGCAAAGGCATAGAGATCGAGTCACGGTTCAAGAGCAAGCCTCCTGAGCCAACCCGTGACCAGAGAGAGCCTAGTAAGTCCTCTAACCCTCAAAGATCACGTGACATCACTTGTTTCAAGTGTAGGGGTCGTGGACACATCTCAAGGGAGTGCCCAAACAACCGGGTCATGCTGATTACGGAGGCTGGAGAGTATGAGTCCCAAGATGAAGAGGATTATGAACCAGAAGGAGAATACGGTGACATTGAGTACCTTGATGTGGGGGAAGTGCTTGTCACTAGGCGCATTCTAAGTGCAATGGTGGATCCCTCAGAGACCATCCAGAGGGAGAACATCTTACACAGCCGTTGCACCATCAAGGGCAAGGTATGTAACCTCATCATAGATGGTTGTTCTTGCACTAACGTTGCTAGTGCATACATGGTTGATAAGCTAGGTCTAGAGAAGACAAGGCATCCTCGACCATATAGACTGAGATGGCTCGATGACAAAGTGGAGCTCAGGATCCATGAGCAAGTCACTGTGCCATTCAGTGTGGGCAAGTACCAAGACCAAGTCGTGTGCGACGTGGTGCCCATGCAAGCTGGCCATCTTCTGCTAGGAAGGCCATGGCCGTTTGACAAAGAGATCAGGCATGATGGCTGGACCAATCTCTACACTTTTGTGCATGACAAAAGAAAGGTCAGCCTAGCTCCTCGTACACCTGCCCAGGTACACGAGCTACAACTCCAAATGAGTAATAAAAAGAAACTTATCAAGTCTAATTTTTTTATTCAACCAAGCCATGTCCGGAGAGCTTTAGCCTTGAAGGATTTAATGTTACTAATGGTCTTCAAAGAAACTTTGAGTATAGAACAGGAACATGTAGAGCTACCTCATGAAGTAGCAAATCTCCTCAACAAGTTCCATGATGTGTTCCCAGAGGAGAAACCAGCAGGCTTGCCTCTTTTACGTGGCATAGAACACCAGATCGACCTAGTGCCCGGAGCAGCCCTGCCCAACCAACCAGCCTACCGGATGAGTCCAGAGCAGTCCAAGGAGCTTGAGAAGCAAGTCAAGGAGCTACTGAAGAAAGTCTATGTTCGAGAGAGCCTAAGTCCATGTGCCATACCAGTGCTACTAGTGCCCAAGAAGGATGGAACTTGGCGGATGTGCGTAGACTGCCGAGCAATCAACAACATCACAGTCAAGTACCGGCATCCGATACCACGGCTGTATGACATGCTAGATGAGCTGAGTGGAGCCACGGTCTTCTCCAAGATAGACCTCAAGAATGGATACCACCAGGTCAGGATGAAGGAAGGTGATGAATGGAAGACTGCTTTCAAGACAAAGCAAGGGCTCTACGAGTGGACAGTCATGCCATTTGGCTTGACTAATGCCCCAAGCACCTTCATGCGCCTTATGAACCAAGTTCTTATGGCGTACATCAGTAAGTTCGTTGTAGTTGATTTTGATGACATTTTAGTTTATAGTAAGTGCTTAAGGGATCACCTCACACATCTTGAGTTGGTGCCAATCTCAAGAAGTGCATCTTTTGTACTGATAAACTTATCTGCTTAGGTTTTGTTGTAATTTCACAGGACCTACAGGTTGATGAAGAGAAGATTCGAGCCATACAAGAATGGCCAACACCAAGCAACATCAGCCAAGTGAGGAGCTTCCACGGACTGGCCAGCTTCTATAGGAGGTTCGTGCCCAACTTCAGTAGTATTGCCTCACCATTGGCGGCAGTAGTGAAGAAGAACGTGGGATCAGCTGGAGAGAAGCTCAGGAGAAGGCATTCCAGGCCTTGAAGGACAGCCTTACACAGGCACCAGTGCTAGTCCTGCCCGATTTCAACAAGAAGTTTGAAGTGGAGTGTGATGCCTCTGGAATAGGTATAGGAGCAGTGCTAACCCAAGGAGGGAGGCCAGTGGCATACTTCAGTGAGAAGCTAGGTGGTGCCTCACTGAACTACCCCACTTACGACATGGAGCTTTATGCCCTTGTCCGAGCATTGGAGACTTGGCAGCATTACTTGCTGTCCAAGGAGTTTGTGATCCACACTGATCACGAGACTCTTAAACACCTCAGAGGGCAAACCAATCTCAAGAGGAGACATGCCAGGTGGATGGAGTTCATAGAGACCTTCCCGTACGTCATCAAGTACAAGAAGGGCAAAGACAATATAGTAGCCGATGCACTATCAAGGAGGTTTGCCTTGATATCCACCATGGAGGCAAAGGTCCTAGGATTCGAGCACATCAAGGACCTATACAAGGATGATCCTGACTTTGCTGAGAGCTACAAGGAGTGTGGCACAGGAGTCATGGCAAATTTTACATCCATGAGGGATTCTTGTTCCGAGAGAGAAGGCTGTGCATACCACAAGGATCACAACGAGAGCTTATCATCCGAGAAGCTCATGGAGGAGGACTCATGGGCCACTTTGGTGTTGACAAGACTCTAGCAGTGGTCAAGGAGCCCTTCTATTGGCCACACATCAAAAGGTCAGTAGAAGCCCATTGTGAAAGATGCATCACTTGCAAAAAGGCGAAGTCCCGAGTGCACCCTCATGGGTTGTACCTCCCACTGCCCATACCTACGCATCCATGGGTGGACATCTCAATGGACTTCGTTCTAGGTCTGCCCAAGATCAACCACAAGGATGCCATCTTTGTAGTGGTAGACAGATTCTCCAAGATGGCACACTTCATTCCGTGTGCCAATGTCAATGATGCCACGCAAACAGCCGAGTTGTTCTTCAGGGAGATAATACGGCTTCATGGAGTGCCAAGGACCATCGTCTAGACAAGGACACCAAGTTCCTCAGCCATTTCTGGAGGACTCTTTGGAGGAAGCTAGGCACGAAGCTACTCATCTCTACCACCTGCCATCCTCAAACCGATGGCCAAACTGAAGTTGTCAACCGGACACTATCAATCGGACACTATCAACTCTTCTCAGGACTACACTAGGGAAGAACCTCAAGAATTGGGTGGAGTGCCTGCCATTTATAGAGTTCGCTTACAACCGAGCCGTGCACTCAACAACCAAGAAGACACCCTTTGAAGTAGTATACGACTTCAACCCTCTCACCTTATTGGAGCAAACACCACTGCCACCAGTAGAAATGAGCAACCTCAATGGAGAATCCAACGTAGAGTTCATAAGAAAGTTACACCATAAGGTAGCAGAGAACTTGGAGAAGAGGACCGGGCAGTACGTGACTCATGCTAACAAGGGAAGAAAGGAGGTGATCTTTCAACCAGGCGATTGGGTGTGGCTACACCTACGGTAGAAGAGGTTCCCCAACCTAAGGAGTTCCAAGCTAGCACCAAGAGGAGATGGACCATTCAGAGTGCTGGAGAGGATTAACAACAATGCCTACCGGATCAAACTCCCAGGTGAGTTTAATGTATCCAACACGTTCAATGTAACTGACTTAGCCCCTTTCCATGCAGATGAACCAGTTTTGAGGTCAAAACCTATTGAAGAGGGAGGGGATGATGGGAACATCAGGTCATATGGCCGGCCAGAAGACCAGACTGGCCAACCAGGGAGCTTGCCCGAGATAGCCGGGCCATTTGGCACATCTGCCGGCCCAAGCGGTACCGCCAGACCCTCGACCAATAGGACCAGACCGATCAGCATTGCCGGTGGAGAGGCCCAAACCTCCGGCACAACTGGTGGCGACGTGGATGATAACGCCGGTCCCATTGGTGACGCCACCGGCTCCGGGATCAACTTGGCCGGAGCAGAAGATATTCCGGCCAGCACCTCGTACAGTCCAGCCGGTACAGCCGATCCAGCCAAGTACACGGGCATTTCAGCTTCTACACAAGGAGACTCGGACCAGATAAGCTACCAGTTTCAGGGCATGCATCTAGAGGAAGTCTCTAAACTAGTGGTGCCACCAGAAGCAATGACAAGGAGCAGATCAAGAGCACTCTTCCACAAATTCAGCTTATGGGTCGACAAGCTCCTAGAGGATGATCGACAAAGGACAGTGGGCCAGAAGTGCAAAGAAGAGTCCAAAGGCTTATCAACAATGCCAGGAACTTCAGAGACGTGGGCCTTAGTGGCAAGAGAGGTCATGGACCAAAGATTCCTAACCCTACTCCAAGTCGAAGACTAGGAGCAAGACGCGTGCATGCCACAAGGACGGCCACCTTCCATATCTTGGCCGTGAGGTAAGTAAGGTAAGTTTTCAAATTGGATATTTGCCTCTTTCTGTTTTGCAGGGTAGGATCTAGAATATTTACATTTTTGAGTCAAAGACATTTTAGGAATATGTCCTTTTTCGGTTATGCACTTTTGTACGTTTTCTATTTGTGCACTTTTGTAAATTTTCCTTTTCTTTCTTTGAGTCGACCTTAGAAGGTCAAGCTGTCGAGCATATTAATAAGGCTCCTTCCAGCATTGTAGTTCGACAACATTTTTGATATTAATAAAGTAGAACTTTCTTCCTACAAGCCTTCTCTTAAAAGAGACTTGTGCGCTTACAACCTAGTTGAGACCAGCCCTCCTAGCTCTAAGTTTGTGATTTATCACGAGGTTCATCACCCCTTGTGTGGTTCACTTCACTCTTCCATCAAATGCCAACCCAAAAACCCCTATCCAAGAAGTCTAAGGTCGAGTTTCTCACCTAACCTTCTCCAAACAGCCCACGCGCATATAAGCCTTGAATCGAGGCTTGTATCACCGAGGGTCAACAATCGACCTCTTCTCCCTTGATTTCTCCTTCCTCTCTTTCTTCTCCTTCTCTTCTTCTCACATCCTAACCAAATCAGCCTCCGTAACTCCCCTTACAAACATGTCTTTCGAAAACTGAAAATTCTCACCAATCAACCTAACCAAATTGTTAACCTTCTCATCCTCGTCGTCATCGGACCATCTGAAATCCGATTCATTTATAGGTACCGCACAAGAATCAGCTATGATGCAATCGACAGTGACCTGCCAAAATGTAGAATGATAACACAATCGTTAACTGTGAATATTCATCGTAACGTATAACAATTATGTTACCCGATACATATATAATTATAGTTGTCTATATTATATAATATGCAGCTTACAGTACAGTTTATCGTGTTGACCTGTAATTTACCTGATAATAACTTATATATCAATCTAAGAACTTAATAATTAGCATTCCGGTTCAACATCTGCGGTAATCGATTCATTGAATTTGATTGAAATGAATACAAATACATGTCCTTCATCATTAAGAACACGCGCAATCCCCGGAGTCAAACTCAGTTTCTTCTTCTTCGGTTGATTTGTTGGAAATCCGGTGTTATCCGCATCTCCATCCTCACTTTCGGTGTCGAAAGAGGATGACTCATTAACTTGGACAGATTCATTCAGAGTTGGAACAACTTCTAACATAAGAAGTTGAATTGAGTGAAAAAAACCTTGAATGGCTAGTGTACTCCGAGAGAGCGACAATACATCACGCTTCTTGATGCTGGATACCACAAGATCGAAAGCCAATCTACCCCATGGATAATCAAAGAATGAGTCCAGAACCTGAATAAGTTCCACGTACGTCTTGTCAATTTTTGGTATGTGAGATGGGGGAACCAACACTGATGCAGTAATTGTAAGACAAGCATATTTAATCCGAAAATCTTTATACGTCACCGTTTTCTTCTTGAGCATCTTTATGGTGAGATCGACGGTGCATGTTTGAAGATTACCGAAGAGGATTGGCCAATATGGTTTCTCCTTGATTGGATGCTTCTTCTTCTCCTTCGACCTCTCGGGAAACTTACCGCATGGAAGTCCAGTGATGATTGCAAATTCTCAGAGTGAAAATCTCACTGGTTTTCTGGCAAACAAAAACCAATCTCATGCTTCTTAGATACATTAAGTTGACGAGTAATCATAAATTGTCCAAAGCTACCTGAGTACGATGGTTTTTCTGTAGTTCCAATAACTTTCCCAAATCACGAATTGAGAAGGAATTCAACCTCTTCCTCCGATAACGCACTTAGGATAGCATATATTCTTTTTGTTTTATGATACGAGTTGACTCTTTCTCCAACTGGTTCGTTACCGGCAGCAAATAACCGCTCCGGTAATTGCGAATCTATCGCCTGAACATAAACAGTAACCGTCTTTTTAAGTTATAACCTACACCATTGACATGCATGCTTCGTAAAATACAAAATTGGAAAGTGTATTGAGAAGATTACCATTTCCGTTTTGCTGAGAAGACATTAGTGCCTTCGAATTATTCTAATTTTTTACCGGATATGGTGGCAGAATTCCGGTATTTATAGACGAAATGTATTTGTGCTAATCGACTCGATATAGGGACGAGATTTCTCCAGTGAATCGACGCGATTTTTGGAAAAAGACGGTTGAATTTACTTAAAAAATTCGCATGCAAATTCGAAAGTAACTGAGATAGAGACAGAAAAATGGTAAACGAAGAATGAGGTTAGAGACGAAGGTGAGAGAGGAAGGTGAGAGACGATTGTGGGAAGTTTAATTTTTTTTTTTTAAAAAATGATCTATCTGCAAATAAAAAATATATCCATAAATGCTATCGATTTCTCTTTCTTCATAATATGCATGCATACTTTACTGACAACGTATCAAGTGGAGATTGCATGTACAACAGAGTAGCAGTATAGGCACATAGGGGTATCACCGGATTTCCAAAATATGTACAGTGCAAAAAATGCTAAACTGATAGATTGCAAATTATGTGCTACAATTATAATGTACGCTGCAAATTATTTGTGCTAATTCCGGTATGGTGGCGGTATTCCAGTATTTATAGACGAAATGTGTTTGTGCTAATCGACTTGATATAGGGACGAGATTTCTCTGGTGAATCGACGCGATTTTTGGAAAAAGACGGTTGAATTTACTGAAGCAAATTCGTATGCAAATTCGAAAGTAACTGAGATAGAGACAGAAAAATGGTAAACGAAGAATGAGGTTAGAGACGAAGGTGAGAGAGGAAGGTGAGAGACGATTGTGAGAAGTTTAAATTTGTTTAAAAAAAATTATCTATCTGCAAATAAAAAATATATCCGTAAATGCTATCGATTTCTCTTTCTTCATAATATGCATGCATACTTTACTGACAACGTATCAAGTGGAGATTGCATGTACAACAGAGTAGCGGTATAGACACATAGGGGTATCATCGGATTTCCAAAATATGTACAGTGCAAAAAATGCTAAATTGATAGATTGCAAATTATGTGCTACAGTTATAATGTACGCTGCAAATTATTTAATTGTTAGCTATAAATGATTTTCACTAAATATACTTTCTTGTTACTAGTATTCTTTCAACTTTGTTTTGTTTTTAGTAACCAAAACAAATTTTCAATTATTTGTAAATTAATTTCTAGAAAATATTATATTTAAAACTGAAAATTGTGTACTAATTGGATTTCAGTTAAGACTTTTTTTTGTTTTCTACCACGTTTTTATTTTACTTATTGGTATGTAATTCGACTAGTTCAGATAGATAATCACATATACGATACATATATCCAATTAATATAGGGAAGAGTAAGGGAGGAGTAAGTGGGATACTGGTTGCAATATCTCTACGTCCATCCCAAACGTGTGAAGTTCGACTCCACTTTTACTCGTATGAAGGTGTTAAATCTTCTTATAAGTATGTTAGGATAATAGACCGATCCGTTGTGGTCCAGTGACAAATAAAAATAATAAAACATTACGTTAAAATAAGATTGTTTTATGTAAATATTAAGGCATTCATAAATTTGAGTATTGTTTTCGGTAAATATTTAGGCATTCATTAATTTGAGTATTGTTACTATAAATATTTAGGCATTCATAAATTTGAGCATTGTCATGACATTATCAGCATTCAATGTAATGTTTTTCCATAAAACACAAATGACTCCTTTGGTATGGGGATCTATATTATTTATGGTTGTTCACGCTCTTCATTCTCCTTTAATTTAATATTTTTTGTAACTACCATTTTTCATTAATTTGTAGAAACCAAATAATGTTGATGATGATGTGCTTTACCCTCAATTTGCTGGATTTTCTTCAATATTTCATAAGATATTTTTGACTTTGATTGCATAAATCTTTTTTCTCTATGATCATATGACAAATAGAGTAGTAATCGGTTTTGCGTATATTTGATCTAAATATATAAATCTATTTAATTAAAAGATTTAACAAATTAAAATGAAAGCCTAAGCCTTTTTATTCAAAATCTTATTATATAGATTTAATTTAATATTTGTATAAATCTGATAATTAAATTTATAATTAGTATTCATAAATCGTTATAAGCTTGTACGAATTCCAACAAAAATGTTATATAAAAAAATTATTTGACTAGATCTTATTGATTTCTGTTTTTTTTGTTGGATTTTAAAAGGTTTTTTTTTGGATCCATTGCTATTTTGGGGTTTTATGAAACATAAATAAAATATAATACCGGGTGCGGTTCAACTGGTCAAACCAATCGTTCCCCCTTAGGGTTTTAAATTATTGATGTAAACTATTGTTTGTTGAGTTTCTTTCACTAGACATGTCTAGATTTTGAATTATACTATGTTCGGAGAAGATGAATGAGTCTCGAGTTTGCTTCTTGCTGATGCAAGAAAACTCACAAACTTTTAAGCAATTATATGAAGAAGATTTCTGTTTATATAACACAAATCTTGTTCTTCTATCCAGAGAATCTGATTGAAGAAATGAAGAAGAAGAACTTTTCTTTTGATTTCTGGATTCTTTATATAAAATGTCAATCATAGCTTTTTATAATTGAGTTCAGTACAAAACAAAATATTGTTAACCGTTGAATAGTAACAATTTTCTATTGTTAAATCTCTACTTTACACGTATCATATTTTCTATATCAAATCTTCCTGGTTTTAGAAAATCTTGAACTCAAGGTTTAAATTTGAAAACTTCCTAACACTTATGAACAAAAACTTTTCCCATTGTTGGACTGAAAACTCATCAATTCCAACATCAAAAGTACTGAAACTTTGTTGCTTTTGTATTTAAAATGTCAAATCTTTGAACATTTCAGTTTCTTCTTCTTTGGCTGGTGGGGTTTTTGTTTTCTTTGGAGCATTTTGTCAAGTACTTGGCATACATCTTGTTTGTTATTGATAGTTTCGAGGTCAAATTGTGAGCATAACCAAGTCGTCCTCCATATTACATATGGCAATTCATCACAAACATCTCTTGACTTACTACAAAATCTAAGACAAAGTTCCAAGTGAGAAACTAATACCTGAAGATGTGCCATATAATCGATTGTCAAGTTAAAATCAACAGTATTCTTCGATTCGTGTTCTAAAACCAACTCAGTTATTGGAAATCATTCTATAGGCAATGGTTTTGAAGCACAAGGGATTCGTAGCTCTTCGGTATCTGCACTACAAGAAAACTGTCAAAATACCACTGCATTTTGCGACCACATACGTAGTCGTAAAATTTTCGACCACATTTGCCATGATTTTTCGACCAATTTGTGACTACGGAGATGTAGTCGCAAATTGGTCGCAATACGCAACCATTAAAAGACTAAATTGCGACTGTTTTACGACTGGTGTTTGCAATCGCTAATCAGTTGCAAAATAGCGACTAATTAGCAACTACATGTGGATGAACAACATGTTAGTCGCATATTGGTCGCTAAATATGCGACCAATTTGCGACTACATTTGGAGTGGCTTTTCAGTCACAAAGTGGTGGCAAAGTGCCAACATAAAAAGCATGTGCGTGTTATGTATACCGACATTTAAGCGACTACACTGTTGTGGTCGCAAAGTAGTGGCAAAGCAGTGGCAAAGTAGTGGCAAAGTAGTGGCAAAATGTTGTATATATATGCTCCATCCCATTCTTTCATTTGTAGAATCGAAAGGAAAAAAAACTTCAAACATGTGGGGAAATTATAATAATTCGAGAGATTGGATGTACAAAAAGATTGATAATCAAACAAAAAATATATCGGCGGAATTTGCACAAGGCATGGATCAGTTCATGAATTTTGCAAGTAGTCAACCAATAACTCAAAGTAGCGGAGGTAAGTTTTTATGTCCTTGTATTAATTGCAAAAATGATAAATTTATTTTGGGACAGAAAATGTGGAGTCATCTATATCGTCGAAGATTTATGCCAAATTATTATATTTGGTATAAACATGGAGAAGAGCTGAATGTTCAGTTAGGGACGAGTAGTCGGGGTGATGTCCAAAGAAATCAGGTAGGTACGCATGGTAGTACTAGTGATGAAACAGTTGGTACATCTGATAATAGATATGTTGAAATGGTGACGGATGCATTTCGTGAGACAATGACTTATGATCAGTACTATAATTAGAACAAAGAAGAATATAATAATGAAGAAGAACCTAATGAAGAAGCACAAAATTTTTACAACATGTTAGAAGCTGCGAAAAATCCATTGTATGATGGTTATCATGAAGGGTACTCAAATTTATCTTTAGCTGCTTGGTTCATGAACATTAAGTCTGATTTTAATCTACCAAAAAAATGAATGGATTCTTGGGCGGAGCTTTTTACAAAATATTTGCCCAAGGAAAATTAGGCAACGGGTTCATATTATGAAACCAAAAAATTGATGCGAAATTTAGGCCTCCCTTTTTATACAATTGACGTGTGTGTTCACAATTGTATGATCTTATGGAAAGAAGATGAGAAATGGGAAAAAATGCAAATTTTGCGATTCCCCCCGATATAAGCCAAGCGAGGGCAGGACGAGAATACCTTTCAGTCGTATGTGATATTTACCTATAGGCGATAGACTTAAAAGAATGTATAAAATCGAGAAAACCACACAAGAAATGAGGTGGCACGCAAAGCATGAAGCAGAAGACGGAGAAATGAGTCATCCATCTGATGCTTCGGAGTGGAAAAATTTTCAATATCTACATCCTACATTTGCTGTTGAATCTCGAAATATTTATCTTGCCTTATGTACTGATGGGTTCAATCCATTTGGGATATCTCGTAATCATTCATTATGGCCGGTGATTATCACTCCATACATGTGTATGAAGAAAGAGTACTTGTTTCTAACAATTCTGAATTCGAGGCCAAATCATCCGCGTGCTAGTCTGGATATATTCATCTGACCTTTGATTGATGAGTTGAAAGACTTTTGGTCTACGAGAGTTGATGCATACGATGTATCGTTGAATCAAATTTTCAATCTAAAAAGTCGTGTTACTATGGACGATAAGCGATTTTCCCACTTATGGAATGTTGTCAGGATGGACAACGCATGGTAGACTGGCTTGTCCAATTTGTATGGATGATACGAAGGCATTTCAATTACCAAATGGTAGAAAGAAGTGTTGGTTTGATTGTCACATAAGGTTTCTTCCTAAGGATCACCCATTACAGAAAAATAAAACAAATTTTTTAAAGGGGAAGCACGCTTTGAATGACTATCCTCCAAAATCATTGACAGGCGAACAAGTTTTATACGAGCGAATAAAAACTGTCAATCTTATAAGAGCATCTGACTGCGCAGGAAACGATCATGAAAGTAAAGAAGAAGGTTACGGCAGCTGGCATAATTGGCACAAAGAAAGCATATTTTGGGAGTTGCCGTACTGGACGGATCTTAACCTTCGACATAATCTTGATGTGATGCATATAGAAAAGAATTTCTTTGATAACATCATTAATACTATTATGAATGTGAAAGAGAAATAAAAAGATACAATTAAGTCAAGGTTAGATATTGCAAAGTTTTGCTTTTGAAAAGATTTGCATGTGGATGGTCGGGGTAATGCTCCATTCCCTATATTTCGATTCACACAAAAGCGAAAGAACGCTTATTGGAATGTATCAAAAATGATGTCAAATTTCTGGACAACTACGCGACAGATTTAGCAAATTGTGTGGATATGGATGGACTGAAGTTCTCGGGCATAAAAAGCCATGACTGCCATGTTTTTATGCAAAGACTTCTCCCTTTTATATTTGCAGAACTTTTACCACGAAACGTTCATCTAGCATTATCAGGTATATATACTAATAAATATATTTTATATTATAAGTACGTAAATTAATAATAATTGCATGTACTAGTTAATTGTAGATGGTAATATATATAGGGATTGGAGGATTTTTCCGTGATCTATGCTCCAAATCATTACAACAAAGCCGTGTCCGAATTCTGAAGGAAAACATAGTCATAATTTTGTGCAATTTGGAAAAGATCTTTTCACCTTCATTTTTCGACGTCATGTAGCATTTTCCTGTACATCTACCATACGAAGCTGAACTGGGTGAACCTGTGCAATATAGGTAGATGTATCCATTTGAAAGGTTTTTTAAAAATACTGAACAGCAAAACGAAGAACAAACGATATGTTGCACGGTCGATTGTTGAATCATATGTGAATGATGAGATATCATACTTCTCGGAGCATTATTTTGATGCCCACATACGCACGAAAAACAGGTATTATAAATTCTTATGTTTATTATAATTATTTTATTACGAATGGCAAATTTTTGTGCTGAATATATCGTGTAATAATATATAGATATATATATATATATATATATACAATTTTACAAGATTCGATGAAGGCGACGTCCCTATATATCTGGATCCCGTAGTACCGAATATATTTACGCACATGGATCGTCTAAGTGGTAAATATAAAGAAATATGGCTCTCTGAAAAAGAATACAAATATGCACATGCATATGTTTTGCGAAATTGTGAATATTTTCGGCCACTATAGAGGTAAATAGTATGAAAACAATTGCATTTATTATATTTAAATTTCATTGTATCAAGAAATATATATTACTTTTTCATATATTAATTTTGAAATACTAACTTTTATATATATATGATCATAGATCAATGCATCCACTTCCACAGATCTATGCGTCTTTCCGATATAAGCTCAAAAATTAGTTCAAGGGCCGATGAATAAAGCGTCCACTTGACCAATCTATTTTACAAGAGGTTATATATTCCACACGAAGAAACATGGACATAGGAGAGAGACATGTAAGTACGGCATTTGTGTCAAGGGAGACAATTACTCAGATGCATCTGATGAACTTGATTTCTACGGGATTTAAACAGATATCATTCAACTTGAGTATGTCGGCCTCCTAAATTTAAAGATCACGCTTTTTAAATGTGAGTGGTACGATCCTACGTTTTCGAAAGGTACTCGGAAGTCAGAAAATGGCGTCATTGATGTCTTATCATCGGGGAAATGCTACATACGAACCATTTATTCTAGCTACATACGTAAATAATTAACTATAATTAATTTTGTTAAAAATATATAACTAATTTATATTTTATTAATTATGATGTACCAGCCTCTCAAGTAGATCAAGTTCGTTATATTCTCTATCCGCACACCAAATCATCATCAAAACAAACATGGCTCAGTGTTATGAAATTTAATCCTAGATCTAATATTTTGGGGAAATACAAAAACAAAGACGAGATTGGCCTGTTGCAACAAGAAAATGATGAATAGGTAATGGTTGTTCAAGAGATAGAAGTATATCATTTGGTCGATAGATTTAATTATACCGGAAAAAATTGATTTCGATGTCGGAGATGCCAAATTAGAAGATGAATTTCAATGTATATTTCATCTTCAGATGATGAGGAGAACGAAGAAATATAATAAATATATTTAACGTTTTATGTATTTTTGACATTTGATACTTATATAATTCAATTTATTCACAAAAACAATATAATTAAGGTTTTATGACACTAATGCTTTGCCACAACTTTGTCAAAACAATATAATTAAGGTTTTATGACACTAATGCTTTGCCACAACTTTGTCACCGCATTGGAAATATGGTGGCAAATCAGCAATAATTATTACTTGTGATCACAAATTAGTGACAAATTTACCACTAATTGCGACCACATGATCAAAATTTGAACCGCAGTTACAAATCAATCGCAAAATAACGACTGATTTACGACCACATAGGGTAAATTCACATTTTACCTAAGAATTTTCCACATTTACAACTTCTATTTGTATTTTTAGGTAAGTACTAACCATTATAAGTGACCACATATATACAAAATCATATTTATATTCATTTAAATTTTAGAAAACATTTGAAATATATATAAGAGGTATAAGGTTAATGAAATGTGTTAACTGTTTTGCGTACATGATTTGTAAATTTAGTAAATTTGGTAAATATTGTTGCTTTCTTATTAATTGAAATTTGTACAACTTATAATCAAGTTATCAATCTTATATAATTCAATTTATTCACCAAAATCAAAAAATTTAGGATTTAGGGTTTTATTTGTAATTAATTTGCCACCACTTTGCCACTATATTGAAAATGTGGTGGCAAATCAGTCATAATTATTATTTGTGGTCGCAAATTAGTGACATATTTGTCATTGAATTGCGATCGCAAGATCAAAATTTGAACTGTAATCACAAATCAATCGCAAAATAGCGATTGATTTGCGAACACATAGGGTAAATTTACATTTTCTCAAATTATTTTCCACATTTACATTTTTTTTGTATTTTTAGTTAAGTACTAACCATTATAAGTGACCACATATATACAAAATTATATTTGTATTCATTTAAATTTTAGAGAACATTTGAAATGTATATAAGAGATATAAGGTTAAGGAAATATATTAACTATTTTAGGTAAATGATTTGTAAATTTGGTAAATGTTGTTGTTTTCTTAATAACTGAAATTTGTACAACTTATAATCAAATTATCAATCTTATATAATTCAATTTATTTACCAAAATCAAAAAAATTTAGGGTTTAGGATATTATTTGTCACTAATTTGCCACTGATTTGCGATCACATAATCAAAATTTGAACTGTTTTCAAAAATCAATCATAAAATAGCGACTGATTTGCGACCACAGTTTTTTTCCGAATAAATTAACTGTGGTGGCAAATCACTGACAAATTTGGCACTGATTTGCAACCACATGTTTTTTTCGAATAAATTAACCGTAGTCGCAAATCAGTGGCAAATTTGCCACTGATTTGTGACCACATGTTTTTTTTCGAATAATTTACGTGGTCACAAATTAGTGGTAAATTTACCACTGATTTGCGATCACAAGATCAAAATTTGAACTGTAGTCACAAATCAATCGCAAAATAGCGACTCATTTGCTACCGCATATGGTAAATTCACATTTTCTCAAAGTATTTTCCACATTTATATTTTCTATTTGTATTTTTAGTTAAGTACTAACCATTATAAGTGATCACATATATACAAAATTATATTTGTATTTATTTAAATTTCAAAGAACATTTGAAATGTATATAACATGTATAAGGTTAAAGAAATGTATTAACTGTTTTAGGTAAATGATTTGTAAATTTGGTAAATGTTGTTGTTTTCTTAGTAATTGAAATTTGTACAACTTATAATCAAGTTATCAATCTTATATAATTCAATTTATTCACCAAAATAAAAAAATTTAGGGTTTAAGGTATTATTTGTTACTAATTTACCATTAATTTGCGATCACAAGATCAAAATTTGAACTGTAGTCACAAATCAATCGCAAAATAGCGAATGATTTACGACCACATAGGGTAAATTCACATTTTCTCTAAGTATTTTCCATATTTACATTTTCTATTTGAATTTTTAGTTAAATACTAACCATTATAAGTGACTATACATATATAAAAATTCATATTTGTATTCATTTAAATTTTAGAGAACATTTGAAATGTATATAAAAGATATAAGGTTAAAAAAATGTGTTAACTGTTTTAGATAAATGATTTGTAAATTTTGTAAATTTGGTAAATGTTGTTGTTTTCTTATTAATTGAAATTTGTACAACTTATAATCAAGCTATCAATCTTATATAATTCAGTTTATTCACCAAAATAAATTTTTTTTTATGGTTTAGGGTATTATTTGTCACTAATTTGCCACTGATTAGTGATCACACGATCAAAATTTGAACTGTAGTTACAAATCAATCGCAAAATAGCGACTGATTTGCGACCACATATGGTAAGTTCACATTTTCTCTAAGTATTTTCCACATTTATATTTTCTATTTGTATTTTTAGTTAAATATTAACCATTATAAGTGACCACATATATACAAAATCATATTTGTATTCATTTAAATTTTAAAAAACATTTGAAATGTATATAAGAGTTATAAGGTTAAGGAAATGTGTTAACTGTTTTAGGTAAATGATTTGTAAATTTGGTAAATTTGGTTAATATTGTTGTTTCTTAGTAATTGAAATTTGTACAACTTATAATCAAGTTATCAATTTTATATAATTCAATTTATTCACCAAAATCAAAAAATTTAGGATTTAGGGTATTATTTGTCACTAATTTATCAATGATTTGTGATCACATGATCAAAATTTGAATTATAGTCACAAATCAATCGCAAAAATATCGACTGATTTGCGACCACATAGGGTTCAGATTTTCTCTAAGTATTTTCTACATTTACATTTTCTATTTGTATTTTTAGTTAAATACTAACCATTATAAGTGACCACATATATACAAAATCATATTTTTATTCATTTAAATTTTAAAAAATATTTGAAATGTATATAAGAGGTATAAGGTTAAGGAAATGTGTTAACTATTTTATGTAAATGATTTGTAAATTTGGTAAATTTGGTAAATATTGTTGTTTTCTTAGTAATTGAAATTTGTACAATTTATAATCAAGTTATCAACCTTATATAATTCAATTTATTCACCAAAATAAAAATATAATATATTATTTGAGAAACATTTTAGCAAAAAAGCTTGCCTTTACGTGTGATTTACAAGTATGTCATGCGGACGTGTCAAACCATAAGAGTTTTTTAAAGCAAATATTATATAAGACATAATTTACTAGAATATTTACGAAAATGACATTAGACCAATATTTATTACTATATTATATGTAAATAACTAATATTTTAACATAAAAGACAAATATAATATAAAATAAAATATTAATTTTTAAAAAATTAGTCAAACAAAAGATAAAATCAAATTTTAGAATAATTCAATATTGATCACATATACAATTTTTACCTATTTAATAATATTATTTTCCTAGATATTGATAATTTAATTTATTTGTATAATATGATTTTTATTGTATATTTTATTTGTATAATATAATTTTTATTGTATATTTTATTTGTATAATCAATATTATTTTTTAGAAAATATTTTAAATAAAAAATCAATTATAAATAAATAAATAATTATAATATGCGAATATTTTTCCCCACACAAGGTGTGGGTCTAAATCTAGTTTAATTTATTCACCAAAATAAAAATATTTAGGGTTTCGCGTATTATTTGTCTCTAATTTGCCACTGATTTGCGATCACATGATCAAAATTTGAACTGTAGTCACAAATCAATTGCAAAATAGCGACTGATTTATGAAACATAGGGTAAATTCACATTTTTTCTAAGTGTTTTCCACATTTACGTTTTCTATTTATATTTTAGTTAAGTATTAACCATTATAAGTGACCACATATATACAAAATCATATTTGTATTCATTTAAATTTTAGAGAACATTTGAAATGTATATAACAGGTATAAGGTTAAAGAAATATGTTAACTATTTTAGATAAATGATTTGTAAATTTGATAAATTTGGTAAATGTTGTTGTTTTCTTAGTAATTGAAATTTGTACAACGTATAATCAAGTTATCAATCTTATATAGTTCAATTTATTCACCAAAATAAAAAAATTTAGAGTTTAGGGTATTATTTGTCACTAACTTGCCACTGATTTACGATCATATGATCAAAATTTGAACTATAGTCACAAATCAACCGCAAAATAGCGATTGATTTGCGACCACAGTTTTTGTTTTCCGAATAAATTAACCATGGTCGTAAATCAGTGGCAAATTTGGCACTGATTTGCGACCACATGTTTTTTTCGAATAAATTAACCGCAGTCGCAAATCAGTGGCAAATTTGCCACTGATTTTCGACCACATGTTTTTTTCGAATAATTTACGTGATAGCAAATTAGTGGAAAATTTGCCACTGATTTGCGACCACATGTTTTTTTTTCAAAAAAATTAACCGCAGTCGCAAATCAGTGGCAAATTTGCCACTGATTTGCAACCACATGTTTTTTTCGAATAATTTACGTGGTCGCAAATTAGTGGCAAATTTGCTACTGATTTGCGACCACATGTTTTTTTTGAATAATTTAACCGTGGTCGCAAATCAGTGGCAAATTCCCACCAAATTAGTGGCAAATTTGCGACTGATTTACGACCGATTTGCGACCACGTCATTAATTTCAAAATTTTCCACTAATTTGCAACCACATACGTGATGGTTTTCCCTCATTTTTCACATTTCAAACATTCCTACTTTCTAAAACCTTTATAAACACTTATAAAACCTCTTGCAATCCAAAAAAACACAAACACATAAATGGCAAGTAGCGGTAGGTCGATAAGTGGTCATGGAACACGATCTATCCCGTCGTCTTTCGGTCGTGGTAACTCTTCGACCTCCTCGAACCACTCATCTGCCGCTAATAGAGCGACATCCTGCCTCCCTCCACAATATATTTTTACCCCTCATTCCGTTCCTGAAACCCAATCTGCCTCATGGTTTCAGGAATCGGACGAGCATGAGAAGGAAGATGTTCCTGAATGCAAAACGGGAACGGAGGAACAAACTATCACTCTTGATAGTTTGTTCCAAACTATGGGGCGGGACCAATATCTGACAGTGTTGTCTCTAGTACCGGCACCAAATACAACTTGGTAAGTAAACACTTTTACTTTTTAATTTATTATTTATAACTAATTATTAAAAATTTATTAATATTTATATGAAATTTAAATTTTTTAATATAATAAGAATTTTAGGTTTGACCGCGACAAAAGGGCTATTACCCGTCAAATTTTAAAGATGTTTAAAAATAAATTTGACGACCCCTACTACAATTGGACGGTCATACCTGCTGAAAGGAAGGAAAAATATTTCATCGAATTTGCGGTAATTAAATTTTTTTATTTTTTATTTTTATTTTTTAAATTTTATTTATTTTATAAAATTTTAAATTTAATCATGAATATTGTATTATTTAATTCAAAGTAATCGTACACCTGGGATCCAATAGTCACCCCGGTAGTACGAAAGGAGTTCGATACCGTCTGCGTAAGGCGGATAAAAGGGATGGTGAGCACGATTCATACAACTGGTAAACGTCCCCGATGGATTTCCCCGAGTCTATTCAAAATTATGACAGACATTTGGAGAACAGAAACGTCTAACGAGAGTAGTAGCAAATCCTCTAATAACCGCAACTCCTCTCGGGACGGCCTTGGCCCGCACAAGCATTTTTCGGACCAAAAATCCTACATTTAGATCCAACAAGAAACGGTAAATAATTTCAAATATTTAAACTTAATTAAAATTTTTATTACTATTTAATTAAAAATTTTATTACTATTTAATTAAAATTTTTATTACTATTTAATTAATATTTATTTCAATATATGTTTAGGAAAACAATTTGGGACGACCCGATGGTTCATATGTAGATTTGAAAGAAAAAAAATTGTGAAGCATACGAATGTAACATCCAAGAGAAGATGACGATTGTGGATGTCGATCCAACAGAAACGTCTGACGGTACTTCCCGTTTAATTGAGCTGACTCCTGAAGAGAAGAATGAGATCTTTATTCAGGTAAAAATTTTAATTTTTTGTAATTTTTTACACTAAATTATTTCTATTTATTATAATTATTTGATTTAATTTTTTTTAAATTATTTTATAGTCTTCGTTGCGGATGACCGAGACCGTTTTTACGGACTCGGTAGCTTGAACCGCGTACACGGGTCGGGTAGGCGTAGTGGGTTGCAATCCACTACCCCCGACTACGTTGCGTTTCAGGACCAACTTCTAGCCGCGCATCGCAAAATCGAAGAACAAAACGCAATCAACATGCGTAATGAAGAACGAAATGCGCTAATTGAAAAACAAAACGCGCAGATTCTGAAAGCAAATCAGAAGATGCTAGAAGAGCATAAAGAAAACCAAAAGAAGATCTGCAACTTGGAAATGTTATTCAGGTATTTTCAACGATCGGATCCCGCATTCGCCTCTTTTATGCGGGATAACGATTGCCCAGGTGAACCATCGATGGCTCCGACCCTATTCTCGCTTTCGGATTTTTAATTCCCACTGCCGGAGAATTAGTTTTATTGTTTTTTTGTAAATTGAATTTTAATTAATAAAAATTATATTTTTAATTTTTAATTTCTTTTTATTTTATAGAATAAATAATTAATAATTTAATTATTACTTACTTATAATACTAATTTAAAATTATAAAATAGTTAATTTAAACAAAATATTTTTTTATATAATATTATATATTATATTTATTATTAATTAATGAATAATATATATATATAATAATTAATGTTTTTTAAAAATAATAATTAATTAAAATATTTTGAAATTAAAATTATAAATTATTTTTTAAAAATAATAATTTTTAATTTTAATTTCAAAATATTTTAATTAACTAAATTTTTTTTAAAATCTAATTCCGTCGTAGTTGCAAATCAGTCCCAAATCAGTCTCAACGTTTTGGGACCGATTTGCCACTACATAATTTTTTTCCGAATATTTTATAATCAATCGTAAATGAGTCGTAATTATTTGTGATTGATTTGCGACTGATTATAATATGTAGTCTCAAATCAATCACTAAAGTTTGTGACTGATTTGCGACCACATGAACCATTGTAGTCGCAAATCAGTCACAAAATTTTGTGACTGATTTGCGACTGAGTATAATATGTAGTCGCAAATCAATTACTATAGTTTGTGATTGATTTGCGACCACATGAACCACTGTAGTCGCAAATCAGTCACAAACTTTTGTGACTGATTTGTGACTACGGGTTTTGCAACCACATACGTAGTCGCAAAGTAGTGGCAAAATTTGTTACTGAAAAGCAGTCGCAAACGTAGTCACCAATGATTGGTCGCAAATCAGTCGCAAATTGTACCACTATTACCGTGATCGCAAATCAGTCGCAATTTTGCGACTAATTTGCGACTAAGAATTTGCGACTACATTGCGTGGTCGCAAAATTGTTGTTTTCTTGTAGTGCTATTTCTAAATCAGATTCCTTACTTTGAATTTGTTCTGCTACTTGCAATGGAACCGAATATTGATTTGCTTTTTGTACCACCGGAATTGAATCTGTGTGGCGATTCTCTCTTTGTTGTGGAATCGTTTCCACTGATCTTCACGAGTGAGTTTCGAACTTCCTTAGCTGTAGTGACTGTTTTTCTAGGATGAGCTTGCTCCTAAAGCCTTCCCACTATCAAGTATTGTTTAATAGATTGATGCATGCGAACATTCGTTTGCATATCATCTCTCAATCCATCAAAATATGCATTGACCAAATAATTTCTAGGTATATTCGTTTTTGTTCGTAACAGTTCAAATTGTTTATGATAATCTTCAATGTCTTCTGTTTCGTGAAGTTTTTCAATTCAGCAACTGGATCATACACTTCTTGCACCATCGATTCTTTCTGTAACCATAGATCCCATGATTCCATCATTGATTCTAAGGTCGGTTGGGTTTTGATACCATTGATGCAAGAAAACTCACAATCCTTTAAGCAATTAAACGAACAAGATTTATGTTCATAAACACACAAATCTTGTTCCCATATGTAGAAAATCTGATTGAAAAAGAAATTGTCAAACTAAAAATGAACAAGAAAATATAGGAAAAATAGCAAGAAAACATAAGAAAAAAGAGATGAAAGAGAAGAAATTTTGTTTTGATTTCTGTATTCCTTTTCCAAAATATCCATCATAGCTTTTCATAACTAAGTTCAATACAAAACAAAATAACTTTCTATTATTAAATCTTCACTTTACACATATCATATTTCCTATATCACTTGCCGAATAGGTATTAGTAGTTAGTTACACTCCATGTTGTATATTCTATTTTTTTTTATCTTATGAATGAAAGTTGTCTACAAAACATACATTTTACTTAATAAACTACAATCTAAGTCATCGCAAAGAGGCATTTGACAAATCAATCTATTATATCAATCCATACTTTTACATTCTGATGAAACATTTTTTGGTGTCTTGACTCCTCAGTTTAGTGCAAAACCAAAACCACAAATCATTTTATCGAAACTTGATTCCTCACCTCTCTCTCTCTCTCTTTCTCTCTTTCCCTGTCAAATTGTCCAAAAAGTTGGAAAAAATGAAATAATAATAGAGAAACTAAATACATATATACATCATACGTACCATACAAATGGCAATAAGGATGAGGAAATGAAATTTTGAGATTGGTAATCTTTTTTTAATACAACTCCTGCAAACCAAAGCAAAACATTAAGAAAAAAACGAAAATAAGTACCAAACATGTCATATTATCATTAACCCAAATGCTAAATGCTAAAATAATAAACCTCTTTGCTTTCATTGAGCCATAACAATGATCACTAATCTCTGAAGTCTTTTCTTTCTTTCCAAACCAAACAAAGACCTGTTTTGTATAATTTTATTTTAAGAATGGACAGAAAAAAGTGCTTAACAATAATACATTCTTGTTCGTTGCACATACACAATCAAGATTAAGCTCATACCTTATTAATTTTTTTTTTTACTATAAATTCGATTTTATTAAGTTGACCTTGATTGTATCTTATCTCTTGACGACAACAAAACCAAAAAAGGGAAATAAAAAAACATTTATATCCAAAAAAAATTGGAGGTATTTGTAAGTGTTTGGGAATAAAAATAGTTACAGTTTGAAATTGAAAGAGAGAAGACTCATCTGCTTCTGCAGGAGATGTGTACATTCTTCTCTTCAAGCTAACTCCAAAACCCTAAAAATCCAAACTTTATTCCTTAAATTATAAATCCCTATTTCACATGTTTAATAGAGAACCAAATATCTGAAAATTATACAAACCTGGATTCAGAAACAACATCCCCTCCCTAGTTCAATGATCCACGACACCTGCTCAAAAATGCAAAATACATACTTAAACAAAAGGTATTACCATTTCTAAACTTAATATTTAATCTAAAAGCTATTACAACAAATCATCATACTCAAAGATACATGTGGTTGGGTGTATAGATTGGATATGGGGACCGGAAATAACGAGTAAATCCCAAGTAAATATGAAACTGATGCAACTTACTTTTGAGCTCTACAGTTACAGGGGATTTTGTTGTCCTCCAGTGGAAACTTGTAGTTGTAGCATATTTCTTCACCAGCGTCTATATGTCGCTTAGCATAAATGAATATCTTTTTCTTACCCTCTACGCTTATAATCTTGGTGTAACAGTTTGGCTGCAGAAGCACAATATTTTCTATAAGAACCTGAATAACATAAAACAAAACTAGCAAATGATACAAAAGTATGCATACAATTACCTCACATGAATGGTTTATAAACCTCGCTATGCCACCACGCTTTGTAGCATCAATCTAAGATCATGGTAAGCAACAAATGATTCAGAACTGTAATTAAAGATGGAAGCATAAACTAGATGATAGTAAAATGTACCGCACAAGAAACTAACCACATAGCCATCGTCAAGCCTGAAAAGATAACTGCTTCCAATTCCCATCTTTTCATATTGGCGTTCACGTATCTCAGATATCTGTAAGATTTATGTTTGACATATTGAACACATTCACAACCATATTCAAATATAGAAAGAGAGACAGAGAGAGAAAGAGAGCATAGCAGTCTGTCCTAAAGTAGAATAACAAAGTTCATCAGAAGAGCTAAAATACTGTACATAACTACTACTACACACAAACTAATTCAATGGAACACATGATCAAACAAGTCATACTTACAGAAGAACGTATCAACTCTCCAACATATTCGATCACAAAGTCCTCAGCTTCAATTGGTTCAAGTGCGACAAGACCCCAATCATGAATACTGCTTTGTTGAAACCTCAAACGTTTTTTTCTAGCCTGTCACAAATATGACAGAAGAAACAAAAGATATAACTCCACGTATGTTATTATTTTTTAAGAGAAAAGTGGGTTTTGCTTTTGGCCACCTTCAACTGAGAAACTTTCAAGAGGTCAGCACCGTCTGCAGCAGCTAAAAGATTACGCATTTTTGCTCTATTAGTTCTTGCAGAAAGAACGTTCTGAGTCATATTAATTTTGGAACCAAAATGTTGTATGTGTACGCAAGAACTTCCCCTAACACTAGTTCTCTCTTCAGGGCCAGCCTTTAATGACCATGCATGCCAATTCCATCCATTAATAGATGTGCGTGCACATCCATCCGACTTTGGCATTGATACTGACAACTTTTTTTTGCTTGCTTTCAAACTCAGTTTTGCCAATGGTTTTATTGCAATCGGCCTAAGGCTGCCATCATCCATGGTCAAATCCTTAATACGAGAAGGCTCTGATGTATGTTTCTCCATTAGCTTCCTTCTAAACGTCGATTTCTTCGAACCTGCTACAAACCAGCCAGATACATGTATTTTGAGGTAAAAATTTATAACAGAAAATAAATAAGGTAAAATCTGAAAAGTATAGGAAATAATTGCCTTTATGCAGCTTATTTGATGTGTTGCAGGGAACCTTTTCAGCATGTCCGACATCCTTAGAAGACAGAGATAATCTACGACAGGAAGGTACATTGGAGAAATTTTCATCCAAAGAATGCTTCCTTTTTAGCATTGAGGATGGCGATGCTTCAAGAAAGAATAAACTAATTATTAAAATCGGGGTCCATGCATGATGCATTAAAGTAGCTGATATTACTTCAAGAAAATAAAGCATAAAACAACAACTAAGTATGACTCCAAACAATTACACTTACAGGCCTTTTGTGATACGCTGCATGCAGACTTTTCCACATATGTTTTCGCTTCAGCAAATCCCTCACGGTTTCCAGTAGGGTTTGAGATATCTTCACCGTGCTTTGCACCATCTTCTGGAGAGAGTAATTTAGTAAAACCAACTGCGAGAGGCATTCTCAAATCCTAGGAAATTAAATAAAGAGATCTTACTTTTCCGTCTCTTGCTGACGTGTTGAAGGGAATCGTTATCACCTCCCTTTCTGGAAATCTCTGCTTTCCCTCTGACTACTCCATTACAAGAATTTGTACCTTCGACTCTAGCTTCTGCAATATTCCTTCTCTTTAGCTTTGAAAAATGAGCTGCTTTTCAGAAGGATAATATCAGTAGGCTCGGGGTACATAACTCAGAGCACAAACGACAGGAAGTTGAATGTTTAAGAAACAAACAAAGGAGTCTTTTACCTTTTTCGACTTTTTGTGAAGACTTGTGTGAAAGATTTTCATCATGATCTTTGCAGTCAACGGTTTCCCCTGATTCCTCAGCAGACAGTGAAATATCCTCACAGGATTTTGCAGCATGATCCGTACCTTCTCTTAACTCTTTCATTTTATTCCTTGATATTCCTTATAGTATATACACAAAATAGATGAATAAAATATCAAAATCGAATCACACCTATATAATACAACGGACTTACTTCTTAGTCTTGTTATTAGGAGTTCGTCATCAAACTCATCTACCATTCCAACATCTTGGCCCTTCTCACAAATCACCTTACTAAGAGCATCTTTACCAACCTTTTCTTTACGAAACTTTGTCACATCCTTTATGATAGCTGCATAATAACAAAAGAGAATAATATAAGGTAACAGTCAAATTTCTCTAAAATGTAAAAGACTGAAAATTACATACAATGGTCCCGCTGGTCAGCATTCTTCATCTTCCGTTGACTTGGTTTCTGATCTGACAAATCTGTACCGGGTGTATGAACTTTGAGGGATTGCTTCATGGAATAAGAACCTGTAGACAGATTCTTAGATTGTTTAACCAGAGTTGTTTCAGATGATCTAACACATGGTTTCCTTGGCTTCTGTGCAGTCTTTTTCGATATATTAGACTGCACTAGCTTTTGGTTCTGAGTAACAGTTTTGAGCTTCCTTGGGGCTAATGTTTCTTTGCGAGAAATTTGATGGCTTCCTTTCCGTGAAACAAGGTATTCGTTAAGAGAACACTTTATGAACAGTGATTTCCAATCTCTCATAACGTCACTGTGCAACTTCTGTCTACATAAAGCCATAGCAACATATTCTTCAATCTCAGGAATGGATTCCTTGGAGCTAACAGGCCGAAACTTACAGAGCAGAGATGGCATTTTAGTGTTGCTTTCACATCCAGGTGGTGATGGCTCATGAATATCCAGATCATCTAGTTCATCATTAAAAGGACTGTCTGATGTCTCCAGTGTTGTTGTGAAAATATTAGCAATAATATCATCAGATGTCATTTGCTCAGAGGATTCTCCCTCTTGCAATAGTCTCTGCGAACCACTGGAATCATCGGGGAATTTCAGCCTAGCAGTAACCACATTTAAGTCGTTCTCCTTTTCACCAGACCCTTCCAGATTATGCCACTCATATAAGGAACCATGAAAAGATGACAGATTTTCCTGCAGCAATTTGCAGCAATTCGAAATCAGCATCCACACGCTAGCATGTCACAAACAAGAATAGAAGAAGAAAGAATAAATTCAAAGGGGAAATTTCCTTTGAAAACTCCAAAATTCTCAAGGATTTTTGATTTCTCCTTACCTCGTGCATTTTGCCATCTTGTACAGTACTAGCAGTATTACTCGCCCCATCTTCAATGAGAATGCCAATATAATCAGTCAGGAGAGTTTCAAGAGACAAAAAGAGCTCACTTTCTACATGTTCTGTGATGCTTGCTATGACACTTCCACCATTTTCTGGTAAGGTTGCATTTCTAGATAACAATTCACGAGTTGCATTTCTAGATAACAATTCACGAGAACTGGCTGCATTGGTAGCGAAGCCAAGTTCATTAAAGTAAGCAGTTTTGCAGGAAGATGAATCCACCCTACAAGTAAACTGCAAAACATTAAAAATAACATTCATTTCAATATTGAGGAAAACTAATTAGAAAGAAATAAAAAATGAAACTCAATTAATTCAAGTCGTAGAAAAAGCTAAACAAGCTCACACTGTCATCTGCTTCAGGATTGTCTGAATGATTGGTCTGGGAACCCTTGAAGTAGCTAAGAATGGTTGGGGCATCAGGAGAACGAAACCAAAGTTTGTTCTTTCTCCAGGATGATGAATAAGTTGCCACAGTATCATAAAAGACAGCATTCCACATCATTTGCATGCAATGGTTGTGAAGTATTCCACATACAGCTGAGCAAGATGTTTGAAAGTTCTCAGTGCTTCCAACAGATTTAGTATATTTGACAGACTCTGCAGCTATCTGACTATGATCCCATTGATTTAATATGTTCTTACTGACAGTTGCTTCAGTTGTTGAGACAGCATCTTTCTTCGCATTAATAACTTGAGTCTGCTCAAACAACACATTACTAAATTAGTGTAAGATCAACGATGTCCCCTGTGAATAAGAGTTTGAATGAGCACATAAATGCGCTTATATAAAAAGAGTTACCGATATGGGTTCAACAGCATGGACAGCAGAACTGGGTGGATCACACTTGAGATGCTCATCACTTTTCTTGGCCTTAAAGTCTGAAATCACACTGCTGATAATTTCATCGAGTAGAGCTCTTCTAGCTATTTTCATTATTCCTCCCTGAAGCTGCAAAGAGAGTTCTTCAGAAACATCGCATATGAAGCTCGCCCCAGACACTGACTCTTCATAATTGGCACCACCACATTTCACCCTCCATACACCAATTAACGATGCTAATGTGATTGGTCTAATCTTTTTTTCAGCATCACGTATCTGCAAAACAAAACTCTTAAGCAAAGGGGAGAAACAGGTGTTCACAAAGTGTTCCAAAATTTGAAGGAGATGCGATATAAATGCAAATCTGGAAGAAGGGATAGGTAAGCTTGAGAAATAGGGATGAAACAATTTATTCTGTATAGCTTACCAGGGTTGCATCTGGAACATATCCATACCGCTGCCAATTATAGAGCTCCAATATAGAATGTGGCCCGTGATTTATACCCTCAGCATCCACAAGAAACCAGCAAGCATGTTTGCTTCCCTGAGAGAAACACCCACGAGTAAATACAACTAAAGAAATTTCTTATGTGAACTTGAGCCATCATGCCAGATGAACTTGTGAAATGAGTTTTCACCGTGAAAGGAAGTTACCAATGAGAGCAATGAAGCTAACATATTTTCTTCCTGTTTGTTAAACACTGGGTGATCTGAAATAGAACCATTATAATTGTTCTGTGGATGGGAAATCAAATGAGCATCAGAAGTTGCATGCTCTGTTGTAGTCTCGTGTTGTTGGACTGTGGTAAGCAAACTAACAGGTGGGACTGCACTTGTCATTCCATTTTGTAGATACGCAAAGCCAGTGGCGACATGTTCAGGAAACTGCTTGAAGTACTTTAGTGGTATAGAATTTGGCATATAACCATTAATAATTGGATAAACAAGCAGATCCTCGGGTAAAAAACCAGTTGATAGCCCATCATATAGCTGCTGTTGCGTATAAGGGCCACACATCTGACCTTGTTGATTACCGTACATCCAACCGCTTGCATACACAGTATATCCTGAACGACTCTTATCTAGACATGAAGCTGTGCCACTACCACTAGCCTCTTGAACCTCACGGCAGTCTCCATTGGACCTGCAGCTCATATCCAACGCCGAATCCAGACCACACAGTTCATCGAAATCGCAACAAGAGGAAGATACAGTGGCCAAATCACCACAGCTGAAAAGCAAAATTATGGTTTCTGAGATTAACCATCCATTTAAATAAATCACAACCTATGAATAACAAGAGCTACGAGTGGCACCTGTCGCAAGAGCAATCTTGAGCTGTTTCTCGTGCAGAGATGGAAACATCAGAGCTGTAAATTCCCATACAAGTCGAATCAAAACAGTTTGGTTCCAAACCAGAGACTTTCTTCCTTTTACTGCTACCATGGCTAAGAAAAGAGGAATCTAAAGCAACCATGGCCCAAAGAATCTCGAGATATCTACTCTGCATAAGATATACTAAAACTATGATCATGGAATCAACAAAAATACAAGTTTGATCCAATCCGATATTCAATTATAGCAAATTAGTAGATACAACAAAGGAGAAAACAAAAGTAATGCCACTAAACTGAAATTGTACATAATTAGTACAAAGAGAAAGACTATAAATTGGCAAAACAAATTCTAAACCTGTGAACCGACTTCGTAAAAACATAACGATCGCCAAGTTTGGCTACAGCGCAGAAATTGAGTCGAACGCAAACCTAATTTCTTAAGGAAAGGCAGCCGAAATCAATTGCATGCTACCCAAAAGATGCAACATTCAATCGAACGAAGAGAAAATCAGAAACGTGAAGGTGAACACAAGGAAAATCATCAGACCTCGAAAAGTAATACAAAAGAAGAAAGAACACCTAGACTTCCAGGATAGTTAAGAACGATCAAGGCAGTACTAAGACTGAACAAATTGGTCTGAAACTGATAAAAAGACCTAGAAGAAGAAGAAGAGGATTTATCGAAGATTAAAAAAAATGAACAAAGAAGACAGAGGTTTCTTTTAGCAAATAAAAACTAAAATTAGGGTTCGTTGGAACGAGATGAAAGATCTATTGATTTTTTTTTTTGCCAACAAACGAAAGATTTATTGATATTTGGGTAATTGGAGTAATTTTTAAGTTTTTGTTGTAAAAAATATTATTAGTTTAAATTTTTAAAGAATAGTAAATTTATTGATCAAATTTAGTAAAAAATCAAATTTTTAAAAACGACGAATAACTGTTTTCTCTCTCTTGTTCATGCGAAAAAAATCGCGACTTTCCCGGCCAAATCTTCGTCGACGGTTTACGTTGATTTCCCGTCGTCGATGTGATTGTCTCTCCATTATGGAGAGTGCTGTCCGTCGATTTCAAACGGTTATCCTGCTTTTTCTCCACTTAAAATCGAATTTCGTCCATTCATTGTTCATCTTCTTCCACATATCCTCTCTGCTTTTTTATTCCTCTTCAATGGCGGATTCCTTATCTAAACGTATGCAAGAGATTACAATTGGAATCTCTGAACCGATTATCACCCTCCCTCCTGATTTATGCACGCAAGCGGCAAATGAAACCCGATTTTCTTTAATCGGGAAACCGGTGAACCCACGGAAGCAAAATCTTCGGGCTCTCATGACTACGTTGCCCCGACTCTGGAGTGTTGGGGAAGTCATTGTGTCAAGGATTATTGAAGGGAACAAAGTCCAATTTCTCTTTCAGACGGAAGAGAATCTCATCACGGTTCTCCGGCGTAGTCCATGGTCTTTCAACGATTGGATGGTGATTCTGCAAAAGTGGTCGCCGACGATTTCGGAAGACGAGATGAAAAATATCCTCTTTTGGGTCCATATCAGAGGCATTCCGATTCAATTTCTAACATATCAAATGGTCATCTTCATTGGCGGTACTCTTGGATCGATCCTAGAATCGGATTTCCATGCCGATGGTGCCCATCGCGTGGAGTATGGTCCGTGTGCGTATCCTCTTCAATGTGGATTCTCCTCTCCATTTCCAGAGAATTTTTAAGTTTGGTGAAGAGGAAGTCGTTTTACGATTCCGATACGAAAGACTTAAAAAATTTTGCACAAATTGTGGGATGATTACACATGATGCCGCCGAGTGTGTAACAGCCGATCTCCCTCCTCCGGCAGACGATTCTGGATCGGATGATGATCCCGACGACGGTGATCGTATTCCATCCCGATCTCGCGCACATATCTCGGAGAGCTCGACGTTAACCGGTACACAGTCTGGCGAATTAGCCCTTCCCGATGCGAAGAGGAGGAAATCAAACCCGGCGCCTATACCAGGTTTCGTTAATTTTATTTTGTACCGGTTTAGGCGGGTTAATGGGAACCGGGTTGGAATGATTTTATGGAATCGCTATCGGTCTTGTGGTATGGTTATTGAGAAGTGGTTATGGGTTTCTCTTGGATTCGAAAATCTGAACGGTTTATGGGCCCAATTAGGAAATTCAATCTCGGTTAAATATTTCACAAAACATAAAGTTTATTATCTCACAATAATCGCTTACATTATTATTTTATATAATCATCTTTTCTCCTTATGGAGCAATTTTTATAATTATATTAATATTTATACCATTTCATTTCAATTGCGATTAAATGAAATTTTATGGTTTGATAATTTGCTTACTGGGTTGATATTTTCTGATTGCTTTAGTTGGAATGATGTTTGCCAAAATCTAGGTGATGGTAAGGTGGACCATAATCCACCAAATCAGGAATGAATATCGCATTTTGGAACTACCGGGGTCTGGGAGGGTCTCTGGTAGTTCGACGCCTCAAGAAAATAAGGCAGGATTATTCTCCGGAATTACTCTTCCTAATAGAAACTAAAAACCCAAATGATGTTGTTCACGATGTTGCTGCTTTATTAGATTATGAATGTGTTTTATGTATTCCACCGAAAGGAATCGGTGGAGGTTTAGCTTTGCTGTGGAAAAAAACAATTCCTGTTTCGGTTGTATCTGCTGATGAACGTCTTATTGATTGTCATATTCAAGCTAATGGTTATGATTTCTTCTTGTCTTTTATTTATGGGCATCCAATCCATAAATTTAGACATAATCTTTGGGAAAGATTAATGAGAATCAATCATAAAAGAAAGGGACCTTGGCTTATGTGTGGTGATTTTAACGAAATCCTCCATCAAGATGATAAAATAGGGGGCAATCCTAGACAACCCTGGAGTTTAATGGACTTCCAACATATGATAACATCATGCATGATGTCTGATCTCAAATATATTAGAAATAATATGACTTGGTTGGGACGTAGACATAACCATTTGGTTCGGTGTTGGATTGATAGAGCCTTTGGGAATGATGCATGGAAGGCTATTTATCCGGATTCTGTCATTCAGTATTTAGAATTGATTGAGTCAGATCACAGGCCGGGTATTATCAAAATCAAACGATGTTCAGACTTGGGAATAAGGAAAAGGACTTTCCGTTATGACCCTAGATGGAATAATGAGGAGGATTTTAAGCTTGTTGTGGGTAGATCATGGAATACTGCTACACATAACGTTATAGATGTTACTACCCGTCTGTCTCTATGTCGTCATCATTTATCAGTGTGGAGGAAAGATTGTTATGTTAATTCCAATGTACACATCAAAAATCTCAAAGCTAAAATTGAGGATGCTACGGCTGATACTGATTTCTGAGATTTAGCCTCTTTGAAGAAGGAGCTAATCAAGGCTTATGCTGATGAGGAGAAATTTTGGAAGATTAAAAGCCAAAATCTGTGGCTGAAAGAAGGCGATAGGAACACTAAGTTCTTTCATGCAGTAACTAAAAATAGGAGATCAAGGAACCATATTTCTTCTATTCGAGACTCAACTGGTGTGCATGTTTTTGGGAATACAACTATTGCCGAGGAAGCTCAGACTTATTTTACGAGATTATTCAAATCCTCTGGACCAGATAATATGGATCAGGCTCTTAGCAATGTTCAGCATGTTATCTCTGGAGATATGAACACAGAATTAACTAAACCAGTCTCTTTTCCTGAGGTCAGTAAAGCGATAAATTCCATTGGAGCGAATAAGGCCCCGGGGCCGGATGGGTTTTCAGCTGCTTTTTTCCAACAATACTGGGAGATAGTTGGTCCAGCTGTGTTTCAGGAAGTTGAACGATTTCTTGAAACAGGACACATGTTACCAACTATTAACCATACCAATATTTGCCTAATCCCTAAGACTAGTTGCCCAGAAACGATGAAGGATTTTAGACCGATATCACTTTGTAATGTTCTTTATAAGGTTATCTCTAAAATTCTGGTTACTAGGTTGAAAGGGATTCTGAATAATATTGTGGCAGAAAATCAGGCAGCATTTATACCGGGAAGATATATCACATACAATGTTCTTTTAGCCCACGAAGCTCTTCACTCCTTAAGGGTTCAGAATCGTTGTGCAAAATCATTTATGGCCGTCAAAACAGACATTGATAAAGCTTATGACCGGGTGGAATGGAAATTTTTGGAAGCTGTAATGGTCAAAAAAGGGTTCTCACCAATATGGATTCGATGGATTATGAAGTGTGTATCATCTGTCTCCTTCTCTGTTTTGCTTAATGGGAGTCCTTATGGAAATTTTAAGCCACAAAGAGGTTTACGTCAAGGAGATCCGCTGTCGCCTTATTTGTTTATAATCTGTGCAGACGTACTGAGTTCAATGATTCACCAGGCAGAATCTGAGGGGACGCTTCAAGCTCTCAAAATAACAAGGACGTGCCCATCTATCTTTCATCTTCTTTTTGCTGATGACTCCCTCTTTTTTCTCAAAGCTGATCGGAGAAATGTGGTAACTTTGAAAAATATATTGCATGAATATGGCCGCATCTCAGGTCAGCTAATCAGTACGGAGAAATCATCAATTATTTTCGGACAGAAAGTCTTTCAACATACCAGAGACTTCATTCATCAAGAATTGCAAATTACTAAAGTTGGAGGAGCTGGAAAATACCTGGGGTTACCGGAAGAATTCAAACGGAATAAAAGACATCTGCTCAGATATTTGGTTGATAAGGTCAACGGTAAGATATCAGGTTGGCAATCTAAATTTTTGTCATTTGCGGGAAAGGAGGTTTTAATTAAAGTTGTGGCTTTTGCATTACCGGTATACTCAATGAATGTCTTCAAACTACCAGTTGACATTGCTGAGCAAATCAATAAAATTATGAATCGATTTTGGTGGGCTTCATCAGATACTAGTAGGAAGACAACCTGGGTTTCCTGGAAAAAGATGGCAACACCGAAATTAATGGGTGGTTTGGGTTTTCGTGATATCAGAAAGTTTAATCAAGCTTTGTTAGCCAATCTTGCATGGAAAATATTGAATCGTCCACATTGTCTTTTATCAAGGATTTTAAAGCACCGGTATTTTCCTAATTCTGATCTAATGGCAGCAAAATGTGGGACACGACCATCTTTTGGCTGGCAATCATTACTATATGGTTGTCAACTGTTAAGCTCAGGTCTTCAGAAAACTATTGGTAATGGAGCTTCTGTCAAAATAGGCGATGGCAATTGGCTACCAACAAATACACAAAGGTCTCCTCTTCTACTCCCATATACTAATCCCCAACTACCTGTTGCTACTCTTATTGATTCTTCCACAGCTCAATGGGATGAAAGTTCCATTAATGATCTAATTGACAAGAATGACCATCACTTGATCTACAAATTATTTTTACCTCTGACTCCGGCGTGTGATAGTTGGTATTGGCCTTTCACAGCAAATGGTATTTATTCTGTTAAATCGGGGTATCGTCAGGCTGTTGAGTTGGAGCAAAATGGGTCATCCACCATTCGACCTCTTCTAAGTAATCATGCAGATATATCAAAACAATTGTGGCGATTAAAACTTCCACCGAAAATTCTATATTTCCTATGGAGATTATTATCCAAAGGTCTTCCCCTTAAAACACATTTATTTCATCGCAAAATAACGGATGATAATAAATGTGTGAGGTGTACTGGTTCGGACGAATCTGAAGATCACTATTTCTTTGGTTGTTCTGAGGTTCAGATGGTTTGGCGGCAGTTGGGTCTCTCAAATCCGGATCTCTTAGATCCGTTAAGACCAATCCATGACAAGTTAAGATTTCTATTGGCAAGCTATGCTCTATTTTCTGAAGACTGTAACCAAAAAATTGTTCCTTTTTTTATTCTATGGAGAATTTGAAAAACGAGGAATGATCTCTTTTTTAATCAGAAAGTTCATCCGGTGTCGTGGTTAATAAACAAAAGTTTTGAGGATGCACATGAATGGCTTCAGGCTCAAGGGGTGGATAGGAGGGTTTCACAAACTACATCCAAGGATAATACATTAACATCAAAATGGTCTCCACCACCACATCATTGGATTAAATGTAATTATGATGTGGCTCATCGTGAGGGCATGCTTCATTCGGGTATGTGTTGGATTTTACGTGATGATAAAGGTCTCTTTCTCTTTGCTGGAATGGGTAAATTGCAAGGTAGACCAACAGTTATAGAAGCCGAATCTACGGCACTAATCTGGGCAATTCAAGCTACATGGTCTATGGGTTATCGGAAGGTAATATTTGAAGGTGATAATCAAGAGTTGGCGAGTTTACTAAACAAATCATCGATCAATTTATGATTACAGCAGTATGTCCAGGCTATTCGTCATTGGATTCCTTTGTTTGATCAAGTGATTTTCAGATATCAACCTCGAAGTTGTAATCGAGCGGCAGATACGTTAGCTTCGCAAGCAATAACCGACCATGAAAATTGAAAACTTTTTAATGTATCCTCATCTTTTATTTCTTCTATTGTAAACGATGATATTCAATTTTAATAAATGATTGTTGAAAAAAAAAGAATAGTAAATTTAAGTTTAAAATATACTAAAATTTATTTTAATAGAAAAAATTGAATTCTAAATTAGAAAAATAAACATAAATATAGTGTTTTAAATTTATGTATAATTTATTAGAGTAAATAAATATTTTTTACATAATTATTTGTGTTATTTTTGGAATTTTAATTTAAAATATTATATTTGAAACAAAAACTTTAAAAGATGTTATTTTAATATATTATTCTAGATATTTTAACCTTTTATATCTTTAAATCCATCTAAGTTATTTTTTTGGCCGAACAAAATATTTGAAACCAAACAAGCGAACTGGAATCGATACAAAAAAATAAAAATATTAAACCACACCGGAATCGATAAAATATATGAATGGATTATATATTTTTATGTTTGAAGAATTAAAACCGAACTCATACCGACCAAAAATTGAATTGTATCCAAAATACAGTTATATACTTAAAATACTAATTATATTTTGAGTTGATGTAATCCAACTATCCAAAATTATAAAAAAAAATTATAAAAAAATGAATATATTAGTTATTTTTAGATAGAAATCTAAAACATCCGAAAATTATTAGTTATATTAGTTAAAATTTAATCAAATTTATATTCGTATTTATCTAATTTTTTAGTTTTTCTGATATTTCTGGATCCGAATCCGTATAGAACTAAACCGACACCGAATTAAAATTCTAAAATATCTGAATGGATCTTATTCTTATATTACCAAAATACCCAAAATTTTAAAAAGCCGATAAAAAATCCAAACGGTTACCCTCCTACCTATTTTCGCATGTAGTAAAAAATATTTATAATCAATGTAGATTTATAAAAAATTAAAATACTAGTCGCATTAATTGTATAATAAAATTAGTAAAATTTTGATTATACAATCAATTGTAGTTACGGCTAAAATTGTAACACGGAATTTTAGACACGACACGATTGTACATATTTGAATTTTCGATTGCTTTATATAGTGTTTGCGTGCATATTTAAAATAAAATAGGTTGTGTATTATAAAAAATATTACAATAAAATTTGATATGATATATTCATTTTATTTATTTTGTGTATCACTATGTTTTTATAGAACTAAATTCAGTATTTAACAATCGTAAGTACATAAAAATTCTAATAACATATGAGAATTTTAAAGTGGATTGCATTTTGCAAAAAAAAATCGAAAATACATGATATAATAATCTAGTATATTAATTGATAGGACATTGATATATTATTTGGCAATATATATAACACAGAAAACAATATTTTAATTAATTAAATCAGAAGAAAATAAGAACGACATATCAGCAAAACATCTTTCAATGTTTTCTAATACACATTTTATTTTAAAAATTGATAGAAGACATATTTTTTGGTTAGGAGTAACATAAACGTATAACAATATTTTGTTACTAAAAATGCGAAGTCTAAATTTTTGTTTTTATCGGTGAATATATTATATTTGTTTTCAGAAACTTTGTAAATAGTTTTTTTCATCTTGTAAACCAAATTGGATTTCATATTATGTTCGTAACTGAATAGACCTTTTGTAAAAATAAATTTTTATATTGTATTTATTTGGAATATTTGATGTGTATTTAAAAA